>PYHX02000413.1:81277767-81321789 GCA_004302925.2 Cochliomyia hominivorax | reverse complement strand
ATGTGTGTAATATGTATGTGTGGTATGTATGCATGAGTGTATGTATGTATGTATGTATGTTGTATGTATGTATGTATGTATGTATGTATGTATGTATGTATGTATGTATGTTTTATATGTATATATGTATGTATGTATTATGTATGTATGTATGTATGTATGTATGTATGGTATGTATGTATGTATGAATATTTGCATGTAACGTATAGACTCTAAAATGGCTGGGCAAAATTTGATGGAATTCTCACAAATGATACTAAAATAACCGAAAAGTAACAAAGGCTATAAAAACTTCCGTTAGGTCCAGGGGAAGGTACCCCTTACAAAGCAAATATTGATTATCGATTAACTAAAAAACTGTAACAGCGAAAGTTCTTTTTGGTCCCAACAATTTTCTTAAAGAACTGTTTTGCTTGAAGAATGTAGGACGGATGAACCACCGGGAGGGATAGCGCCCATACAAAGCAAATATTGATTATCGATTAACTAAAGAACTATAACAGCGAAAGTTCTCAAATTTGTTCCCAAACAATTTTCTCAAAGAACTGTTTTTGCTGGAGAAAACGTAGGATTGATAAGACCAGGGGGAGAGGTATCGCCCATACAAAGCAAAATGAAGTTTGCCGGGTCCTGCTAGTTTCTAATAAATTTATTTGCGAATTTAAGTTTTGAAATCTCAATAAATTTTGTTTTAAATTTTTTTCAAATAAAAAACTTGATTAAAAAAAAAAAAATAAAAAAATTTAAGGAAAAATTTAAAAAAAAATTTCTATTTTATTTTAAAGCGAATTGAATTCGCCTGGTTAACAAATTTCATTAACGTTTTAAAGCATTTTATTTTCAAAAAAGTTGTTAAATATTGAAAGTCAATTGAAGAAATAAAAAAATATTAAACATTTTAATTTTTTATGATTTAAAAAATAAAATAATATTAATTAAGTATAATTTTAAGGCGAATTGAGAGAGAAACGAGTGCAAGATTTTATTCTGAGTTTCAAATGAAAAAAATAATAAAGTAAAAGAAAAAGTGAAAGTGATAATTAAGGTGCTATAAAAAATATGAAAACCAACAAAAAAAATATTCAAAACGAAATTGATGATGATATGAAGTAAAAAAAGTGTGAAAATTAATTAAATAAATAAATTAAATTAACAAACAAAAATTAAAAAATTAATAAATAAGAAATTTAGAAAAAAGAAATGAACAATTTTTTTTAACATTTTTAGTTTAAAAGACAAGTGAGAAAACCATATTCGGCTATGACGAATCTTCAATACCCTCCATCACAAATGTGTGTGAAGTAAATACGTTATGTTTCGTACATACATACGCACACACTCACACACTCTCACATCGTTTACGATATATTAACGAATTATTTTAATTTTATACTATAATTTTTCTCTACTGAACCGATTTTATAGTTCTGACAAATATAAAACTTCTCACTGCTATAACAAATACTCAGTCCAAATATCCTTAAGGTCTGTAAATTATTGTGGATGTGAGCGTTCCAAAACCAGACAGTCAGACAGACGGTCGTAGTTAAATCGATTCAGATTTCTTGATTAAATACATTATTTTCACCACTTGTAATGGTGGAGGTTATAAAAATCTTTATTCCATTTTGTCAATTTCTAATTGACAAATTTACGAAAGTTTCTTTGCTAGAACTTAAATGATGGCTCAGAAATCGTTCTATATCTTTTTATGTACAAATACCCAGACAATTTCATTGAGCTCTGTCAATTATTGTGGACATGAGCTTGACAACAACACACAGACAGAAGGACATAGCTAAATCGACTTAGATTTGGATTTGATGTAAGAATATGTGTTAAGAGGTCTTGGCGTTACATACGGAGTGACCCTCTTCAGCACTTGTGGTGGTGGAGGGTATTAAAATAAAGGAAATATTTTGTAAAAATAATTTTAAAAATATTTAAAATTGAATTTTAATTAACTCAATTTAAATTTGATTAAATTTTTTAATTAATTAATTGTTTAATTAATTAATGAATTAATTAATTAATTAATTAAACAATTAATTAAATTAATTAATTAAACAATTAATTAAAACAATTAATTAATTAATTAATTAATTAATTAATTAAACAATTAATTAAATTAAAATTAAATTGAGTTAATAAAAATAAATTTAAATTTAATTAATTAAACATTTAATTAATTAATTAATTAATTAATTAATTAATTAATTAGTTAATTAATTAATTGTTTAATTAATTAATTGCTTAATTAATTAATTGCTTAATTAACTAATTAATTAATTGCTTAATTAACTAATTAATTAATTGTTTAATTAATTAATAAAAAATAAATTAATTAATTATATATTTAATTTAATTAAGTTAATTGTTTACATAATTGTTTAATTAATACAATTAATTAATTTCCTTATTACTTAATTTTATATATATATGTTAATAATTAATTAATTTATTATTGTTTTATATATTTTTATTAATGTTTAATAAATGTAAATTAATTATTTTATTAATTGAATTTAATTAATTTAGTGTAAATGTAATAAAAAATTAAATCAAAAGTAAAAATAATTCATAAATTGTTTATATGTGAAATTTTAGTAATTAAGATTAAAAATAATTAATTATTTAAAATGATAAATTATATGTTTGTGACCAAGGTTTAAAACAGCAACAAATACAAAAATACAATTAATTAATAATTAATTAAAAGCAGATTTAAACTTAAAAAAAACAACAACAACCAGAACAAAAAATACAATAAACTTATTTTCATAATGTAAAAATTAATATTTACAAATAAATTGTTTTAATGGGGAAATTTAATGGGGATAAATAGATAACGAAGGCCCCTAGTCCTGTGAGGGTTTAGAAACTTATGCTCTTCCGAGTTAGTCCATAACATACCATAAAAACTAACTGTAGCAAAAAAGGGTTACTAAATAGTCTTTTGCATCTCCAGACAAGATGCGACTTCATCAAATGTCCCTTCAAAGTCTAGGCTGTACTCAAGACCTTGAAGTCGCATATTGTCTGGAGATGCAAGTGACTACTTAGTAACCTCAAGATTATGTTAAATATCCGGTCATTGCAATGTTCATGGCAATGAGATTGCGGACGAGTTTGAAAGGGAGGGATTGGGTATGACCCTGGTAAGTAATGATGAGCTGGCAAGGTCACCAATTGATATTAGTTCAGTGCATGCGGTTAAAAGGTCTGACTGTAGGGTGGCTAGAAGCTTATGGCCACATTTTAACCCTAGATCTACAGACATTACCATTAACATGGGACACAAAGGGCTGAGAGCCTTGATAGGAGTCTTAAGGGGTCAGGGGCCTTTAGGCGAATGTTACATATTTGGAATAGATACAACCCCGAATTCTGCAGAATGTGTGACGAGGCAGAGGGCACAGCGAGACATATTTTATGAAACTGTCCAAGTCTCGTTGGCGGAGTTGGTTAGTTACTCATTACTTTAAGAAACTGCTCGATATCCAGAGATTGGATGGTCTGATAGGTTACGTAAATAGTAATGAGTGGCAGGGAGGATTCCTATAGTGGATTCATTTTTAGGATACTATATTGGGCTTAACCTTCTTTTCCTCTATTTCTATTTAATTACAGTGTACAGATTTAAAGGGAATCACAATGGACCATAAGTGTCTCCGAGTGGCGGTGTCAGACTATCTGGTTTTAAGGATCTTAACACATACCCTTCCTAACCTAACCTAACTGAGCAAAATATTGATTTTGCTATTCAATTATTTCGTGTGAAATGTGCAAATTTCTGGGATGGAAGTCATGTTTTAACAAATTTTTTGAAGGGCCGTGTAAAATTCTTATATAAGTGTTTGGTATCGTTGAAAAGGTAATTACCTGAAAAATAATAATAATGTACATAATAAACAATTAAACTTAAAATCTTTAAAGAAATTTTCAAAAAATGCAAACAATTTTTCAGTGTATTCCTGCAAAAAAAATGTATTATTTGACACTAAACAAATTCCATAGGAATTAAGATATAATTATGAAATTTGAATATAATATAGACCAAGTTATCCTGAATGTAGGACTATAAAAATAATCCCATTTTTTTATTACAAAATACCTAAAATTTCTAACCGGGAAAAAGTTGTTTAAAAATTAAATTTTTTAGTACATTACTCACCCTGCCCTTATAAGAGGTTTGGCCCATTAAAGATTTCTTAGGGTGGAAAGCTTATAAATATGGCTATATAATATATATAATATAATATAATATAATATAATATAATATAATATAATAATATAATATAATATAATATAATATAATATAATATAATATAATATAATATAATATAATATAATATAATATAATATAATATAATATAATATAATATAATATATATAATATAATATAATATAATATAATATAATATAATATAATATAATATAATATAATATAATATAATATAATATAATATAATATAATATAATATAATATAATATAATATAATATAATATATATAATATAATATAATATAATATATAAATATAATATAATATAATATAATATAATATAATATAATATAATATAATATAATATAATATAATATAATATAATATAATATAATATAATATAATATAATATAATATAATATAATATAATATAATATAATATAATATAATATAATATAATATAATATAATATAATATAAAATATATATAATATAATATATATAATTAATATAATATATAATATAATATAATATAATATAATATAATATAATATAATATAAAATATATATATATAATATAATATAATATAATATAATTCTTTTTTGTCGATTCTAGCTTTGACATTTTTTTCCTTCTCAAAAAACTAAAGCAAAATATTTGAAAATTAACGAAAATTTCGATAGGTTCTAAGGGGGGGGGGGAATGTTTTCCCTAATGTCCTTGGATTTGCTTTTATTATATTTATGTTGGAAATTCTTTCAGAATTGAGAAAAAAAATTATAGTCCAGAAGGAAATAGTTGATTTTAAAATGAAAAAATGTCACCAACTTTTTGAAAAAAATTTCTGAATTTCTATCGACTCATTGGTGAAAAAGGGTCTTGCACAAAAACAATGAAAAATTTTATACAGAATTCAGACAATATAATACATATTATACATTTTGGTCCCGAATAGAGCCCGCCAAGTTCAAAAAAAAAACTAAAAAAACCTGTCCAAAAATGTGTCAAAATTTTACGTTGGTCTAAATATCTCTTAAACTATAAGAGCCACATATATCGGAGAGTTATAAGTACTATATGGACGTAAAATATATTTTCAATCAAATCATAAATAAAATTTTGGCAATTAAAAAAAATAATAATATACCCAACTATAGGCATCCACTTCCCGAGCCCAGGACCCTCAATAAACATATTCTTCCCGAAATCTATTAAAAAACACCTCAAAAATGTCAATGTGAAAGTACTTAAAAAATATTCAAAAACAATATACCCAACTAAGGACATCCACTTCCCGAGCCTTGGACCCTCAATAAACATATTCTTCTCGAAATCTTTTGGAAAACACCTCAAGAATGTCAATGTGAAAGTACTTTAAATAATATTCAATAGTTCCAAAGTTATAGAATTATTTCCAGCAAAAAGCGTTTTTGTGCCCACTGTGCGTTTGCTTTAGTCAATTAAATGACAATTAAGTGCGTTATAGTCCCTCAAGGAACTGCGTTAAATTTCAATATCTGTTCATTAATCTCAAACTATAAATGGCGAGGCATTCAGACATCATTAAATCGACTCATAAAATAATTGTGATCAAAACAAGAAACCGTAAAATTTATTCCGAATTACTATTTTTTTTCTTAGTTTAGTATCTTTTTTGGTCCAATGTAGTTTAAAAGTTTCTCCCACTCATCTATTTATTATCCAGTCAGTTATTACTTTCCTATAGTGCATCTTGAGTTTCATAGTATATGGAAATTAAAACTCTCGCATTCTTTTGGGTTCAATGAACCAATTGAACTCCTTTTAGATCCGAAGCAATTAGGAATGTGGGTACAAATTCAAAGTAACCACATTTCTATGGGACCAAATTCAAAACTGTCGAGATTATATATCCACATTCTTGAATTCAAATCTATTCTTTTGAGGCATAATTTGCCGAACTAAAGCCTACTATTGTGGATCATATGGTACTCAAACGACTCCTTTTTTGATTGCTTATGATAGATTTTTTTGCTTGATTATTTCCCACCTCTGTACATTTCAGTGCTATTTATACAGGTACAGAATGAATTTAGCGTAAAAAGACAAGAAATACTCTTATCGCTTGGAGCATTAAGAGTGGAATAAGTGTCAATTAGTTGAAAACGGAGCAGGTATTATTCTCTGGGATGTATAAAGTACCACACTTCAGAATACCGGTGTTGAACGGGGTAAATTTTGCGCTATTCAAGTAGCATTAAATACCTTGAAATAATACTTGATAATAAATTGACATGGAGTTTGAACTGGTTAGGATATCTAAGACTATGCGATATAAATGGGAAGTGGAATAATTCTTGATAATGAATTGACGTGGAATATGAATATGTAGGTTAGGATATCTAAGGCTTTGTCATATAACTGGGAAAGAGTTCTTTGAATCAGTATTGAGACCAATTCTTTTCTACGGTGCGTACTAATGATGGAAATCACTTGAGGCGTCCATGAACCGCTTAAAGTATGACACAGTCATTTGTAGGAAGGGGCTGCTGATCACTGCCGCACTTATGTCTACATCCACTAACACTATTTTTGCCGTCCTCAATTGGTTACTTTGCGTTTCTTGTCTAACTTGACTTCGATTTAAATTATTTTCAGATTCTTTACTCCAAACTTCATCTCTAGACTTGATTCCTATCCAATTCTTCTCTTTTCAGGTAACACAAAAGAATCTACAGGACCTAAGTGAGCCATACCTGATTCTTCCATCTTTTATGGCAGCTTGATGACCTAACCAAACGTTCAACCCAATTGAATTTCGAAAAATTGTACCGTAAAGGACTCGCGTAGGTTTTGTAACAGGGCAGTGACACAAAATTAGAGCATACGATTATCTTAGACTCTACAAGAAATGCTTAAAGCCATTAATTTCTCTTCAAGATCGATTTCAACATTTTTGTTTTCCTTCAATAAAAAATAAAGTCTTTTTATAGTTTTTCCTCTTCTTTTTTATTTCAATAAGGATGTAGTCTCTGTGCGGAATGCATCATACTCAATGAAGATTGTGGACCACCCGCTGTGGGTGGAGGTGGCGGTAGTGGTACAGCATGTGGCGGTGGTGGTCCCATTATATGTGCCATAGACATACTACCTCCTGGATTTGGTTGTAGTGATGCTGCATTTAAACCTAAATGATGAGCCTGAGCATGTAGACCATCATGATGTCCGTGAGGACCCAAAGGAACAGTGGCCTGATGATGATAGTGATGATGTGGCCCGGTGTGTGTATGAGGTGGCGGAGGTGGTGGCCCAACCATTTGTGTGTGACCACCCAAAGGTAAATTTAGCAGATTATTAGAACCATGTGTACGAAAATGAACCGATAAACTACCAGCCGATTCAAATTCTTTATCACAATCAGGACATTTAAAAGCATCATTTACCACAGTATCAACAATTTCATCTTCCTCGTCGTCACTACGTTCCGTAAGATTAGCCAATTGATGAAGTTTACGTTTGTGCGCTAACATATCCCGATTACGACTGAATGCTTTACCACAGACATCACAATGATGATTTTTTATACCCGTGTGTGTTATCATGTGTTTGGAAAGGTCCCCAGCTGTATAAAATGATTTTTGGCACACCGGACAATGTTGATCTCTAATGCCAGTATGAATTTTCAAATGAGCTTGAAAATTGCCCAGTGCTGAAAATTGTTTAGAGCAGATTTCACATTGAAATGGTTTATCACCGGTGTGTGTGCGCTCATGTATTTGTAGATTATATTTTTGGGCAAATCTTCGAGGACAATAGTGGCAGGGAAAAGGTTTTTCACCAGTATGAGTGCGAATGTGCTGCTGCAATTGAGCAGAACATTTAAAGGTTTTGTTGCATTCATAACAGGTTTGCGGTAATTTGGGTAGAGGTTTGGGACCACGTTTTTTATGCTCTTCGGGTGGTTTACGTTGATATCGGGAACGGCGTTTGCTGGAAAAGATTATGAATATAAAAATGGTATATGTTTTGTAATTTAGGAGTTCTATTAAAGTTAAGTGTCTAGGAAGTGTGCTCTCTCAATAGGATGAATTATAAATTTGATTACAGGAGCCCTAACATGACTTAATTTTGATGAGTGTTCGGCGGAATGCGTTTTATTTACAATTTTTAACCAAGTTTTGTTTAAATATTTTACATTATGAATTACCTCTTCTTTTTATGTTTTCTCTGTTCCTCCTCATCTTCATCATAAGAATCTGATGAATTCCCTGTTGTCACATGATAACTCTGTGACTTACTCAATAATCCTATAGATAAATTATCCTCAGTATTAGTTTCTGCATCACATATTCTGAAAGCATTTCATCAAAACATCAAAACTTATTTCCCTTTAGTATTTGAGCAAATCCACTTACCCATAACCTCTATCGGTTAAACCCAAATACTGTCTCAGTCTTATATCGGAATTTTCACATTCCTGTTTAAAATGATATGCAACTCCCAGACGGTATATACAATTATTGCATATAACCTCGGGTAAGCCATCTTTTTTATAGACCCGGATTTTGGCACACAACATTAGCATGGTGGAGGGCATCATACTGAATTCGGTGCTGTAGATGGAAGTGAGAGCTCCTTCTTTTAAACATACTCGACAGATTTTATGAAGATTGTAATCCATGTCCATGGAATTACAAAAACGTAACTTGAGAGATTCTTTTTAAGAAAATAACAAAAAATTAATGTGAACGACTTTTTTATTTACTTCAATGTTTTGTTTGTAAGCAACAACTGTTGAGAGAGTTGCCATCTCATTAGTCTTTTTTATTATTTTTTGCAGGATTATTAGAGATTTTAGATCCGTACGCTATTGAGATTAAGATCCGTACGCTATTGCATTTTTAAATTTTAAATATAAGTAACATACAATTTGTTTCCTTTCTCTGATAATTTTAGAGTTATAAGGTTCCAAATTTCAACAAACAGCACCGTTTTTCTCGTATTATAGTTTATTTTTTTCAAAGATATATAAAAGGTTTGATATTATTAACCCCGGTGTAAACAAACGGTTTTGAGCTTAAAAACTCTTAAAAATAGACCTTTTCTGTTGATTTTCTGCAATTTTTTTAACTGTCTTGAAAATATGTTATTAATTTGACAAATATGGGTCTATGTTTGTTATAGCTCCCATTTAAAGCCCCTTCCCGGAAAGGGGTTTTGAGTTTATATAATTTCTTAACTGTAGAATTTTTTATTTTAAATTTGGCACAATTACTATTGCAATTGTCTTCAATGCATGTAACTAAGACTATTATGGGTCCATGTTTTACTATAGCACCTTCCCGGATAAAAGTTTGGAGCTTATTAATTTTTTTTTGAGGGAAATTTCGTTAAAACATTTTCAATATTTCCAAAGTTACAAAATTATTTCCAAAAAAATTCTGTAACCACTGAGTTATGGTGGCGTAATGTACAAAAACAAATACACATACTTTTATATAATTAAAATAGGTTCTTATTTTTTATATTATTTAATTTTATTTTTATTCTATAGGATCTAAATTAATGAAAATTTCCTTCATTTCGTTCCCAAAATGTTTTGTTCTTTTGATTACATTCCCTCATCATATTGCCATTGGTTATTTTCCGTTAACAATTCAGCATTGACAGCTCTGTTAACATTATTCAACGTTCCATTCCATTTCGTTTTGACATGCCATTAACAACACAGTTGCAATTACGAATTTACAAAATAATAAAAGAGTGTAACAAGGGAAAACTGAAAAAAAGAATTTCTTACGACTTTCGTTTCAATAATAAAATTAAGAGCAACAAAAATTAAATATTTTCAATAAAAACGCCAATAAATTATTAAAGAAAATGTTAAATTATTAGTGCAGCAAGAATATCATACAAAAAAGACAATAATTTTCGTGAAAAAGAAAGAAACGTAGAAAACGAAAAAAAAGAATCATCAAAAAATTTTTTATTTTATTTTAGTTTTTTTGTTTTACATTCAAACATACGTACATACATATACAATACAATACAACAGCAAGACGCAGTCAGTCTACCACCAACAAAATCTTGTGTGTGAGCGACGCAGTAGTAGTATTGACGAATATTCTTCAATCGCCCACAATAACAAAAGAAGCCCCCCTTTTGGGTTACAATTAAAAGAAATAAATTAAAAAAAAAGAAGGAAAAACTTGAATTTCAAGACAAAAAAGTTTAAAAAAAATAAAATAAATATTGATAATTTTTTATTAATAAAAGAAATAATCACAAAAAAGCCTTAAAGAAGAAAAAAAATAAAAATAAAGAAAAAATTAAAAATCTTATCCTATAAAAGCCATGAGCAGTAGCGCTGATGGATCTTCTATACGCTTTAGCGACCACACACTGGACAAGGCCACCAAGGCCAAGGTAACATTAGAAAATTACTACAGTAATTTAGTTACCCAATATGGTGAACGTAAACAACGTTTAGCCAAACTTGAGGCACAACTAAAAGACGAAAGTCTGACAGAGTCTCAACGGCAAGAGAAACGTTTACAACATGCCCAGAAGGAAACAGAATTTTTGCGTTTAAAACGTTTACGTTTGGGTGTTGAAGATTTTGAAGCGCTTAAGGTAATTGGTCGTGGTGCCTTCGGTGAAGTGCGTTTAGTACAAAAGAAGGACACCGGACATGTGTATGCGATGAAAGTTTTACGTAAAGCGGATATGTTAGAAAAGGAGCAAGTGGCACATGTGCGTGCTGAACGTGATGTTTTAGTGGAAGCTGATCATCAGTGGGTCGTGAAAATGTATTATAGTTTTCAGGTGAGTTTTTAAATCTAAAATTTTTAAAGTGATCTGTGGCAGTTTATGGTTTTGAGTGGTCATTAACTTTGTTATATTTGTATTTGTTTTCCCTGGAGGAATGGGGTATAAAATCTTATTAATTTGTAAGATAAAGGAAATGTTTATGAAGTGATCTTTGTTGTTTTTTGTTTTAATTATAGAATAAATTGTCCGGATTTTTCTTCATTTGTAAGAATACACTTAACAAAGCCTAAAAAAATTGTCCGGATTTTTCTTCATTTGTAAGAATACACTTAACAAAGCCTTATCGATGCAAACATCATCTTTCTATTGTCTGGAAATTCATTTATGATGAGCTCTGTACTCCATGTCTTTTTGTAGTGTCGTCACTTAGGTGTCTTTTTTATCGTATCTTCTGAGTTCACGTTTAACGAGAGCACCATCTTAGTGCCTACGCAAAATGTATAGAAAATAATGAAATTCCTTGTGTTGTAAAAGTGGAAAAGGTCAAGTTGCTTATATGATTTATTAAGAATCATAACACAGATGCATACAAGGAAATTTAAAATCGAAATAGAGAAGCATATAAGGAAATTTGAAATCACTAAGGAAATTTCGTAACCAGTGTTCTCGTCTTGGCTCCTGTTTTATTTCTTCTTTTAATCTTGTAAAGCATACACTGTCTAGTCAAAAAGTATGGAAAATAATGAAATTCCCTTTGTCGTATAACTGGTAAAGGTCAAGCTGCTTTTATGATTCACAAAGAATCATCAATCAGTTTTCAAAATTAGTACTAGAGTTAATTGGGATTTTTTTTTTGGTAACAAAGAAACCAAACAATCTACAAAATAAAACAAGAAACAATGAATTTAATTACATTTAAATGGAATATTTTTAGTACACATATTTTGTCTGATCACCGCTCAGAGAAGATCAAATTTCTTTTCTATTGTTTAGTTTCTTATCGTAAGACGGAAGACAATTTAATAATGACTCACTGCAAATAGTTTGTGAAATTAAGGTCATAGATTATTGAGACGTATAAAACGTATTACCATCCTTTAATGAATGATTGATTGAATAAATAGCAAAATATTGAAATAAATAATGAATTATAATTCGCTCAATATTCTTTGAGAAAATAGTTAAAAACTCTCAATTTCAATATTTTTCTTAAAAAAAATTTGAATGCAAAAAACTTTTAACTTTTATTTAAAAGTCTTTTATTTAAAATTAAATGATTTAATTGTTTAAGAACTTGATTTTATAAATAAAAAATCTTCAAATTTAAACATGTTTATTTTAAAAAAATTATTTGTATCAAATGGAATGCATTGTATTGTTAGATTTGGATAAGAGTTTCAATGATTATTGTTAATTTGCATTTAAATATTTCCGTTTTATTATGTTTTTTGATATATTAACTATATCTACAGAAATCATGGTAGTCAATCGATACTGTTCACAAACTCTATTATATACTTCAAACTCCAAAATACCAATTGCCCAACAATTTCTAACTTTTTCCCACACAATATTCAGAATTCAATTCAATCCATGTCACCAATATATTTCCACCTATCAGAAAGCCTTAATTCTTGTACCATCTAGTGAATAAATTTCTGTGATAACTGGAATAGTCCATCTAACTCACATGATATCACCTCGCTAATAGTAAAAATAAATTTTCCAGTGACCACAACCACCAAATCATCGGCAAATGCTACAACCTTTCGTATCTTACTCTTACATTTCCTTCATAGACCATTAACCACAATCAATCACAAGACAGTTCTCAATAGTAGTATTATTGAATACTCCATCAATATTCAGCTTTCTAACCTTTTCTTTCTCATATGTCGATTTAAGAACACTGCTGCTGAACATTAGTTTTGTCCAGTAAACGAGGAGAGGATCACTAGGTTGATTGCCTCTAAAGTGATGTTATTGAATGCTCTCACAATATCCAAAAAATATGCCAAAGTAGTATACCCCCTTTACTGTAAGCCTCTTTCCACATCAACAATCTTTTACAGCGCTCTCTAAACAGATCAACCCTTAAGGTAGGCAGGTTGAGCATAACTCAAGGGTCGTTTATTCATCGAGTAACAGGTCTTACCTTGCTTCAGATTATAAACCGCCCTGTCCTCCCTCTGTTTCATCGGATTTTAGCGCTTATGATTACATACTCTAAATATAACACTGAGGGAGTAGTAGGTTTTTTTGGAATAGTTCGAAAAACACCATCTGGACCTGCCGAATTATAGGTTTCCAACATATTTTCATATATTCAATATTTATCACGAATTCAAATTTTCACCATAAATTTAAAATTTCACCACAAATTTAAAATTTCACCACAAACTCAAAACTCTAAAAATACTCTCTATTAACAATTAATTGAAATTGGGAACAAGAATTCGAATTTTCAAACAAAAATCAAATTTTGAACAATAATATAATTTTCACCACAAATTCAATTTTTCACCACAAATTTCAATTTTTAAAAGAAATTACAATTTTTACCAAAAATTTAATTTTTCATTTGAAATTAAAATTTTTACTACAAATTTTAATTTTCACCTCAGATTCGAACGTTCACCATTAATTTTTACCACACATCAAATTTTCACACAAAATATTATCAATGATAAAAGTTTTCATCAGTAATAAAATGTCTGTTAAAAGAAAAATTAAAATTCTTTTCACCAAAAATTCGAATCGAAATTAAAAAAATGGCCAAAAAATTATTTTTTTTTAATTCACCACAAATGAAATTGGAACTAAAAATTTTTCACCAAAAATTCGCAATAAAAATTTTAATTTTAACAAAATATAATTTGTTTTTTTAAGATATTTATCCGTAATCGTAGTCGTTTAAAAAGTAGTTCAATGTGACCAATGATAACTTGACCTTGACCTCATCGAAAAATGTAGTGGCTGGAATCGATTCAACTGAGACTTTCGAATGGTACTGCTGATGAAACATATTGTACTAGATGACAAATAACTTTTCTTGTTTGTGAGAAAGATTTTTAGTTGCTTAATTTGAATATAGAGTAACATGATCTGATTCGATTTAGCTGTCTTCCATTTGCAAACGTACCCATGCCTAGAATAATTATCCGAAAACAATTGAATTTGCTCACGTTATTTCATATTTGCCTAAGTAGCTGCCTATTTAAAATCATATAAATCGGTTTATCAGTTGTGGACCGATATCTGAGACAACTTTAAATTTTCAAAAAAGAACTTTTCTGTTTTTTTTTTCTCTATAATATACAATTATATATTATTCATCATCGTACAAAAAATCATTAAAAACTGATCAATAAAAAAAATTATAGGGTGAATAGTGAAAAATTTTGATACACCCCAAAGCCTGTGTACTGTATGAGTCGCAATTTTTAAGATAATTTTTTTAAATTTATCATATATATTTGTTTTGGTACAATTATAAATCCAGAGAAACTAGATTGTGCTGAAGTCATTATTTGATGTAGCTCCCATATAAGGCTTCTTCCCTTAATCGATTATATTGAAATTTGGCAAAATTAATTTCCTTATCGTCTTGAATATATGTTGCTTATTTTATTAATATCGGTCCATATTTTGCTTGAGCTTCCATATAATGCCCCTCCCGTAAAACGGGAAGGAGCATTATAAAACTATTTAATAAGAACAAATTATATTGAAATTCGATGCAGATAATTTTCTAGCTCTCCTCAATATATTTTGATGTAGCTCCCATATAACGCCTCTTGCCGGAAAACGTATTTGAGCTTATAAAACAGTCCTTATTTTGCTGCAGCTCTCATATAAGAACCTTAATTTTTACATAATATTCGTGGTGGAGGGTATTTTAGATTCGTCACATCATTCTTACTTGTTGTTAGTAAATTTTGAAAAAGTATTATAATAAAATCATCTTAATTCTATTACTTTTTATCTCTTACTTCATATAAATGTATATTTTTTCTGGTTATTTAAAATATTGACCTATAAAAATTGCCTCATTTAAATATTATTGACTCAATTTTATTATGATTTCTTTGTATTTCTTTTCCTGTACCCTTCACCATCAACAGGTAGAAAATAGAGGGTGTATTACTGTATGCTATTTTGTATGTAACATAAGTAAAGAAACGGCAAACTTCGTTTTGCCGAAACAAATTTTTAGGGCCTTGCAGATCCTTAAAGTTCTATATTTTTTTTAGTGATGCTTCAATATGAAGACTCTCACTGTTATAGTTTTTTAGATATACGAAAATCAATATTTACTTTGTAAAGGTGATACACCTTCCTCTTGTCCTATCCGCCGTCCTACGTTTTGTCAAGTAAATCAGTTACATATTGGACCAAATTTGAGAACTCTCGCTGTTATAGTTCTTTGGATATTCGATAATCAATATTTGTTTTGTATGGGGGTACCCCTCCCCCTGGTCCTATTGGAATTTTTTAAAGTCCATATGACTTTCGGGTATATTGGGATTATTCTGTGATTCCAAAATACCCGAAAGTAACATAGACTGGAGTAGACCTCGATTTAATCGAATTCTACACTTAATTTTAAAACTTTTGATTGATACAGATGCGCTGACTTGATAACCAAGGCATCCAATTGAAGTGGAAACATTGCTCTCTCTGTATTAGATACACGAAAATCAATATTTACTTTGTAAAGATGATAGACCTCCCCCTGGTCCTATCCGCCGTCCTACGTTTTGTCAAGTAAATCAGTTACTTGTGAAAGTGATTGAACCAAATTTGAGAACTCTCGCTGTTATAATCAATATTTGCTTTGTATTGGGGTACTCCCCTCCCCCCTTTGGTCCTATTGGAAGTTTTTAAAGTCCATATGATCAAGGCATCCAATTGAAGTGGAAACATTGCTCTCTAAAAATATTTTACTGGATGAAATTAATATTTAATTTCCATAGTATTCCTACAGTAGTGTAGTTCAGAGTCGAGATGATGTATCAATCATATTTTAATTTTTTTATTTTTCCCCAACTTTTATTTGATGTTTTGTGTATGTGTTTAAACATACATATGTATATGGATAACAAGATTGAACGAATGAACGACCGACCCCACTTTTGTTAAACAATTGTTACATATTTGTTTGATTCTATTTGTCATTCTTTCTTTCTTTGACTGACACTCTTAACCAAATAACAGTTAAAATCACACCATTGAAAAAAAAAAAACAACAACATAAACCTTTTATGTTGTTGTTTTAGAAAAACACACAAAATTATTATGAGTCATTTAATATTTGTAACAGCAGTGGCAGCAGCTCCAGTTTAAAAAAAAGCCAATGAAAATTTTTATGTTTATTGAACTCTTCTCTTGAACTGGGGTTACATGAAAATGTATAATATGAAAAAAAAACAAAACTGATTGTACGTGCAGAATTAAAGAAATCATATAAAAACTTAATTAAATTAATCTTTGTTATTTAAATGTCTTTTTTTAAATACCTTACACTGCCAGAAACTTTTAAGTCAACCCATCAACTCAGAATCACTTTAATACAACTGTAACTGGCAAGACAATCTATGGATGAGTGTGACCCGGGTCGTTTGGGAATGTAGATCGAGTTATCGTGTGAACAATAATGTTATCTATCCTTCACTCCGGCTGATGCATCTTTTTCCCTTTCAGATTATAAAGTTTTAGTATCTAAAACAAAACAAACTATAGTTTCCATCATTTGGACATGATCGTTATTAATAAAAGAGTGAATCTCAAATTTATCAATTCAATTCTCTAATCCTACCAATGTCAAAAGAATAAAAAGTTACAGAATTAAGACATTTGTTTCTTGTGAGTTAATGATATATAAATGATTATATAATTGAGCCGTCCAGCCTCTCTCTCAAGGCTGTCTATGTTAATTTTATGAACACTCAATATGGTGAAATTATACCGATCGACCGATAGGGTTCATTAATCTATGTCCGTCACTCTGAAGATCTATCAATATAATGTTGTTGCCAATGGAATTGATTACAAATACTTTTTGTTGAAATTGCTGATAATCTGTACAATATTTTATTTAGCCGCCATATAAATGTCCTCCTGAAATGGGACTTTTAGCTCAAAAAACTTAGTTATGAAATTTTATGTGTAAATTCGGTAAAAATAAATTTGTATTAAATTTATTACACCAAAATATTTAAATGCCATAAACGATTGAAGGAACAAGAGTCACTTGGGTCCTGAAGGACCCATTAATGAGAAGAACTGGAAAGAAAGAAGTAGAGACATTAAATTAAGAGTTAAAAAACTAAAAAGAAAGGTAGAAAAGAATAGAGTAGATTAATGTAAATGTTAGAGAAGGAAGCAGGAGCAATCATATCGCTGAGCCAGCTGCAATTGCGGTTAAAGCCATATATTTCTTTCATATCAGCAATTGCTGAATCCGTCAGTGATTGCCAAAGAAGAACTTTCGCAAGACCCTCGAAGTTTCTCGGCAACTCCTGTGAAAATCATTCAAAGAAAGAGTGCCGAAATACTGCGGTAACTGTATCCCTGCAGACAGATCTTGAAATGTTGAGTAAGAATGATGTCCTGTCCCATCCAATCTGGACCATATCATCCTAGGTTTTTTGTTGTTGTTGTAACAGCTGAAAAGAATAAGTAAATGTCTAAATTTTAGTTTATGTTGTTGTTTAAGAATCAGGCAACCTCGATTGGTTGGGACGATAGATCTTCAGGACAGAGTGAGGTTGGATTGGACTGCAGGACATAGGTTTGGGATAGCACAGCCAATACGTGACAAAAATGTTTTAAGCCTGTTGCCTCAGTTGTGTCAGGACTACTCTTGTTGACCGCGACAAAATCTGCTCATTGTCTGCAATGGACGGTGGGCGGACTTCAAGCACGACATTCATACGGTAACTTGAAACCGCGAAATTTAAGTTGTCTCTGTGAAATTCGTTCAAAGCTGTCATATACGAATTCTGATCCAAAAGATCTTGCACATATCTTTGTATGCTATGTTCGTATTCGTGTTCATTCGTTTCATAACTCCAATTGTGCAATGTTGAAATTTGAATGGTTTCTCCCATGACATCTCATGACAGAAGAAACTGTTTACTTAGCATTTCATTATGTTCCTTTATTGGAAGGATCTTTGTTTCTTTATGTAGATGGTGAATAAAGGACATTTTGTATACAGTCCGCTATGGTTCTTAAATTTGCATTTGACAACTGATGCCTAAATTTATATTCATCTCATTCGTTCAGGTAGTGAAAAGTGTTGCAATTGATTTCGCTGATGAAAGTTTCATGTTTCGTGCAGTGAAGAAGTTGTGGATTTTGCTGAAATAAACATTTACCAAACCACATATGTCATCAAATCTTAGACGTTATCGTACAGTTATCCGCATATGTTATCACGTCTACTCAAAGTAAAAGCGCTGGGAATTTGGAGAGGTAGAAATTAAACAAGAGTGATGATAAGACACCGACCTGTGGCACTCCTTGTTTAACTCTACGTGACTGTGACTTCCCAGAAAGTAAAAGTGGATGGTGTAGGTTATTATAGAGTCGGTCTGAGCCAACTATTACACTCTCATTTGTTTAATTTTATTATCATTATTATTTTTATTTGTGTAATTGTTTTATTTGCTTTTCTTTCTTCTTATTCTTCATTTTTAAGGTTCTTACTAAGCCAATTCTGTTAGGTTTATAAAAAACTCATCAATTGGGTTAAATTTTTTTTGAAGTTCCCTTCTCCTCAGCTCTTTAGTATCTAGATAAAATGAATAATTAATTGACTTAACATTTGTCTTTCTTGTAATTTTGTCTTTTATTTTTCTTTCCATTTAAAACGAAAGTAAAATAACAATAAAATATGGAAACAGCACACACAGACACACACAGACACACACATACAACACTCATTATATTATTTCATTGGCCAATTTTATTCTAAAGATTTTTCGTAGGTGGTTGGGATATTATGCATTTAAGCAGAAGTTTATAACAGGCGGAAAAAATATTTCAACCATCATTTTTAAGTATAACGTTATAGTCAGAATCACTTTTTTAATCGATTTAATGATGTTTGTCCGTCTGACCGGCTGGCTGTCCATGTAAACTGTCCATGAACAGGTCAGAGTTTTAGAGATATCTTGGTAAAACTTGCTACGTGTCATTATTTTGACTCAATGACGATGTCTATTGAAATTGGTAATGATAGATCCATTATTTCACCTAGTCCCCATACAAATGTTTCTCCCGGAATGGGGTTTTTGGGGTTATAAAAGTTCTGAATATAAAGCGATTTAAATGCAATTTGGCAAAAGTAAGTCTTATAATATTCTAAAACGATGTGCCATAATATGCGAGGGTCGGTTCATTATTTCTCATAGGTCCCTTACAAATGTTTCTCCCGGAATGAGGTTTTAAGGTTATAAAAGTCCTAAATATAAAACGATTTGAATGCAATTTGGCATAAGTAAGTCTTATAATATTCTAAAACGAGGGTCGGTTCATTATTTCTCATAGGTTCCATACAAACACCTTTTCAAATATCACTTTTTTGGGCAAAAATCAGACAAATTAAGATTAATTTAAGAAAAAATCGATTATACGAGGGTCGGTCTATAATTTCTAGTAACTCCCATATTATTCATTCCAGTAACACACAAATCGTACATAAATATTGGTACCATAATATACTGTACTCTTAGTCACTAATTAGGAAATGTATTTATACGAGGGTAGTTCATTAATTTTTTGTAGCTATCATTAATAGCCAACAATGTGCTTGCTGTAGTGTATTAAATAATTGGACTTGACCGACTATAAAATCTTACTTGTTTTTTTCTGATTTCTTCTTCTGAAGTTTTGATTTCGAAATTGATTTTTATTGTTTTTTTTTTTTTTTTTTTTTTTTTTTTTTTTTTTGTTTATGGAAAAACAATGAGTGAAATAGATAATTTATGCATTTATGGTTAGTGGGTGATGAAATCAAAACAATTAGTTATTTTCTGTTGTTGTTTTGTTTATTATTTGTTGTTGTTATAATAAAATATTTAAAATACTCTGAATATTAAATGAAAGTTTTTCAGATTTTTTTTTATTTTTGCATAACAAAATTTTGATATTTCTTTTGGATTCTTTTCTAATATTGAAATAATGAGAGAATGGGAGTGTTTCTGAAGAATGACAAATTTGTTTTTTTTTTTATAGAAAGAGTTTTATAACAAACCAGATTTGGAAAGTGAGATGGGTATGATGAGTATTTGACTGAAAGATTTATTGGATTGACGAACAGATATGAAAGAATAAGAATTTATGATTATTTTGCTATTTTAATATAATAAAGAATCACTGAAAGCTTTAAATATACATCTTTTGTGCAGTTATGGAGAAAAAGTTTGATACCCATCCTACATGGGTATATAAATTGGAGGGTGGGTTTGGGGGCTGAAATGCCAGATAAAAATTTCTCTATCATTAAACTTTTGTTTCTTATATAAAAAACAAGTAATATTGTAATAGACGGACGCGTCCGGAAATTTATAAGCCAGCCGAAGTTTGCAAACATTTCAGACCTTAAGGATTGCTCGAGAGCTTTTTGGCGACAATTCATTGAGCATCTGGAGAGTGTTAAGGCGAAACAAAGTGTTGTTCGCAAACTTTGCAAACTTCCAGTTGCAGAGGCCATTAATGTGGCTAAACCATCTAAACCATGTTAATGAACCTTAGCGAGCGTGGAATTGAGACAATGGTTTGCAACCTGTCAATGCAGAGTCTGTTAATACTCGATGTCTAGAAAATGAAAAGAGTCATATCCATACTGAAATCTGGAAAAGTACGAATGAGGGACAATCACAGGCCGATTTCCTTCCAGTCATCTGTCGCAAAGGCTCTTCTCCTCCCCCACTTGAGGCTCCTCCACCGCCAAGTGAAACGCAATGGAAAAATATTCAAAGCTGTTAAAATGCAGCCTTAAGAACCATAACGGTCTGTATACAAATGTCCTCAATTTAGCATCTACATGAGGAAACAAAGATCCTTCCAATAAAGGAACATAATGAAATGCTAAGTAAGCAGTTCCTTCTAAGATGACATCGGAGAAACCAAAAACTTCAATATTACACAATAAAAGTTACGGCCGAAGCATGTAAGAAAGGATATTTGTATATGCGATCATACCATACAAAGATATGTGAAAGATCCTTAGGATCAGAATTTTTATTTAAGAGCTTTAAACGACATTCACAGAGACGCCTTAAAATTCCGCAGTTTCAAGTTGCTGTATTAATGTCGTGCTAGAAGGCCGCCCACTGTAGACAATGAACAGATTTTGAAGCGGGATTCGCTGCAAAAAAAATTTTGCAGCAGATGAGATTGGGATGGGGCTAAATGCCTTTACGTGCCGCCTCAAACCTTTGTCATGTATGTGGCCAAGGACCACATGATACACGACATTTATTCAACTGCCAGTCCAATCCAACCTCATTCTGTCCTGAAGTTCTATGGACCCAATCAATTGAGGTTGGCAAATACCTTTTCCTGGAATTGAACAACAACAGAAACCAAAATAGATAAATGTACTTATTCTTTTCAGCTGTTACACCAACAACATAATCCGATCCATTCAATAATTTTTTATGTGTTTCTAAGTTGATCGCCAGCACTCTTTATTCCAGTTGTTACAATGATCTGCATAAACTTATAATGCCACAAAATCCTATGGTATAAAAAAAACATTATAAGATGCGTGGAGATAATGATCGGACTGTAAAACAATTATTGAGAGCTATTTTAAGAATGTTATTGAGGTATAGCTTTTCATAGAGGTATCAGTGATGGAATAGAGATATCTCTAATTTCTATAGTTTTATATTCTTTTAACATAGAAATATGGAATCTATTAACTCTACTCCGCTTATCCGATTAATGTTTGCTCCTAATGTTCATTATCGAATCGATTAACCCTTGACGACTTACTATATTCCGCTTACCCGTTCAATGCCTGCTCCAAATATCCAAATAATAATATGGAAATGTATTTTAGACAATAATTTTTGTTTAATATCTAATTATGGGATCCTAGGAGACTCAAACTATTCTGCTTATCCAATTGAAAATTTTCTTCTACTTATTATCTTTATTGAGTCTTCTTCACCAAGGACTCTTCCATTATTCCCCTTAAACGATTTATGTCTACTCCAGATTTCCATTGGAGCCAATTGAAAGTTACATATTTTCCCACTTGTATGTAAACAATTTAAACATCTAGGTGTAAACTTGGAATATATTTTTGGAATTCATTGGTCCTACGCTACTTCATGTCTGCCCCAGATGTCCATTCGAAGCACTTCAAATTTTTATCTTTAGTGAAAAAGAAAACGTTTTAAAATTCGGAATCTCCTTAAAGTAGGCAACTATTGTCACTCTGCTAACAATAGTTATGTCTCCTCTAGATATGCTTTCATTGGGGTTCAAAATGTAGATTTTGTTCAATGGAAATGCTCAGATATACAAAATTTGAGTTCGGGAAATTTTGTCTTAAAAAAATTGTAATTATGATTGGAGCAGTTGAACCCATGAAATACAAAGACTCGTATAATATGAATTTCTGATTTATGTTTAAGTATGCAGTACATTATTATGATACATGTAAAGGATAATTATGCGTTTTAAAATGATTTTAATTTGGTTGGATTATAAGGAAGTTAGAAGATATAATGAACTGATCCTCTTAAATATTATCACAATACTAAGCCTTTAGAAGTGATATTTGGTAGGGGTTTATGGATTCAGAATGTGATACTGAGACTTAAGGTATAAGTGGTCATAGCATAATACCCCAAGGTAGGGTAAATACTTTTCTTAAGGTGCACCCCTCATTGCCCGGACGCTTAAGGAACATATGCTGCTACAAATTATTTGTAGCAGCAAGTTTTCCAAATTAATTGGAAAATTTTTCAAGAATGTCCAAGATTGAAAAATATTCAATGGTGAACTGAGTTTGATATTTCTATCCATTCTGAAATTTTGGGATATGACATGGAATATGATTTTTTTACATAAAAAATAAAATATTTCTTAATTGAAAATTAAAATCTTTCTTAAATTTCAGGATCCTTCAAATTTATATTTAATTATGGAATTCTTGCCCGGTGGTGATATGATGACATTGTTAATGAAAAAGGATACACTGTCAGAGGAATGTACACAATTTTATATTGCAGAAACAGCATTGGCTATAGACTCAATACATAAATTAGGTTTCATACATAGAGATATAAAGCCCGATAATTTATTATTGGATGCACGCGGACATTTAAAGGTAAATAAAAAATATATTCATTTACCAGTTCCTTATGAAAATACTATAATTTCAATTTCTATTAAAGCTCTCTGATTTCGGTTTGTGTACCGGTTTAAAAAAATCACATCGTACTGATTTTTATAGAGATTTATCACAAGCAAAACCATCTGATTTTATAGGAACATGTGCAAGGTAAAAACTAAATCTCTTAATCTACATTTCATATTTAATATTTATACAATTTTTAATATCTCTAGTCCCATGGACTCAAAACGTCGTGCCGAATCGTGGAAACGTAATCGACGAGCTTTGGCCTACAGTACTGTCGGTACACCCGATTATATTGCCCCCGAAGTATTTTTACAAACCGGTTATGGTCCCGCCTGTGATTGGTGGTCATTGGGTGTTATTATGTATGAAATGTTAATGGGTTATCCACCATTTTGCTCAGATAATCCTCAGGATACGTATCGAAAAGTTATGAATTGGCGTGAAACATTAATATTCCCTCCCGAAATACCCATATCAGAAGAAGCTAAAGAAACAATTATTAAATTTTGCTGTGAAGCTGATCGTCGTTTGGGTTCACAACGCGGTTTGGAAGACTTAAAATCTGTACCATTTTTCCGTGGTGTCGATTGGGAGCATATACGTGAGAGACCAGCAGCTATACCCGTTGATGTGCGTTCAATCGATGATACGTCTAATTTCGATGAGTTCCCTGATGTTTCATTAGAAATACGTAAGTGTTGGATTTCATTTTTATATATATTTTTTATATAAAATTATGATCAGAGGTTCTGTTGCGACCAGGTGTCGTAACATGCCTTATCGAACTATCAAAAATGTTTGAGAAGTGTTAAAATTTTTATCATTTAATGTTCGAAATGGGAAAAAATTTTAACAATTTGCAAAATTTTTTAGAATTTATGGTACGCAAATATTTTGAGGTTATTAAATGATTTTTGAACTATTTTTTACATTTTAAAAATTTTCGAATTTAAGTATGAAAAATTCGAAATTAAAAAAAATTTTTTAAATTTTAAATTATGAATAGCGAAGGATGTAGGACAAATTTTTACACAATTTCATCATATTTTAGGCATGTTCGAAAATATTTAAATTAAATTAGTAAAAATTGTAATTACAAAACCGCCTACAACTTATTTAGTTTCAATTATATAATCATTTTAAGTGATTTTTGTGCATTTTCTTGGTTTTAAAGTCATATTCGAAATTTTCGAAATTATTAAATTAAAGAAAAATATGAATTTTCAATGAGAGCAGTTTTTATTGCTTTTTTAAATGAATTTTGATCTGTTTTTGGTATGTTGAAATATTTCGAAATTGAGTTCGAAAAATTCGAAATTGAAAAATAAGCATTTGAATTTGCAAATATTTGTTTTTGCTAATAAATAATGTTAATACTTGTTATTAAAAATTTTCAGGCTATTATGATTATGTTCGAAAATTTCGAACTTAGTTTAAAAAAAGAAATTGTGAGTTTTTTACGAGCTTACATTAAAGTACTTATTTTTTGTAAATTTTAGTCAATTTGTGGCTTAACCGAAAATTTCGAAATTAAGTTCGAAAAATTTTGTATTGATAAATAATTTCCAAAACATTAGAAAAAACAAAAATTTACAAAATATGATTATTTTTGTCCGTAAATATTGTTTAATTCTATTTTTTAATTTAAGCAATATTTAGGTCATATGCGAAATTTTCGAATTTAGAACAATTATAGAAAATTTGAAAATGCTAAATTGACAAGAAAATCATAAATTTATCAAAAGAATTATTAATTTATATTTATAATTATCTTTCTTGTTCATTATTTTGAATTTTAATGATATTTAACACATATTCGAAAATTTCGAACTAAGTAAATTTGGAGAAAAAGCTAAAAAAATGAATTTCCAGTAATAAGTACTTTCTATGTAATTTTTATAAATTTTCGAAAAAAAATCGAAGTTCAGAAATATTCTCCAAATTATTTGGAATTACAAAATTGACGAGAAAATCGATATTTTTATTAATAATTTATATTTATTTCCATTATTTTGAATTTTCTTGATATTTAAGACATATTCGAAAATTTCAAATTTAAAAAAAAAAATATAATAGAGACTAAAACAAATATGAATTTTTATCAAGAAAGCTTTTCAAATGTGATATTTCTATTTTTTACAATTTTTGAATTGCTGGAAAATATTGAAATTAAGTTCGAAAAAAATTCGGAATTGAAAAATTATATTAACATAATATAACAAATATATTATTATATTTTTTATTATAATATTATATTATTATGTAATTTCATGACTTTTCTTTATATTCGAAAATTTCGAACTTATTGAATGATAGAAAAATTTAATAAAATTTTGAATTTTTGTTAACAAAACGTTTTTAATGACATTTGTTTAGCATTTTCATTCATTTTTAATATTTTCGAAAATTTCGAAATTAAGTTCGAAAAATTTGAAATTAAAAAAATTTGTTGAAGTTGTTAGAAATTGTTTGAATTCTTAAGGAAAATAAATTTTTCTTTGCCTTTGAAGGGATTTGAGTTTATTTAGGAAAACTTTATAGATTTTTAAGAAAAAACACAAATGAGTGAAATTGAAAAAATCTTAACAATAAAAAATTTGATCACAAGTGATGAAATTTTGAAGCTTTTTCGGGAACCCTTCCATTAAAATTTTTATAGTGCTCTCTATATATACCACCCATTTGGATACCTTTTTCGTGCACTTCAATTCTCTTTGCCTCTCTTGGTACAAATACCATATTATTGTTCTTGGATCACTCAAGAGCTTGTTTACCTTAAAAAAAGTGGACACATTAGAAAATTTTATGAACGGAAGCGGACTTTTGTAAATATTCCTTTATATAAAATCCCATTCCTTCTGTCTGAACCTGTTTTTTTCAACGGTCAAGTTCTTCCGGTACTGTTTAATAATATTGGAAACTGTTTGAATGATTATCTAACTTTTTGTAGGAACAAGTTGGGTTTAGTTGGAAATATTTAATAATTTCAGTACGCATTTTCTCTGGTCAGACTCTGATGATTAAATTTCAGCCAAAACAAAGTATTGATTATATTCCAAACGTTTTTTTAATGTAAAATTGTTTAGAATAAAAATTGTCTCTTATTTCTATACTGATAGACAGAAAATTTAGCGTTATTTAAAGTAAAAAAGACGAAAATATATGAAAAATTTGTTAATAATTTTTATTTTTCCCTTCACCACCACAAGAGGTGAAGAGGAAATATTAATATTATGTCTCTCTATGAGTAACGCTAAGAAGGATTCATCTCAGACCCCATAATATAAATTTATATTTGGATCACATCAAAATCTGAGTCGATTAAACTATGTCCGTCTGCCTGTCAGTTGTTGAAATTTGGCCTGAGTATTTATTAAGGTCCAATCGAAGAACTTTCATAGAATTTTCGATTATTAATCGACAAATTAAAGTTGGCATTTTTTCCATAATATTAAGTTATATGGACTTTATTTTCGTTCCAAAAATTATCCAAATCGGTTCAGTAGAAGAAATTGAAAAATATAACTAATTTTATGACGCATTAAATGTTTCTTGTTATATTTAAGAAAAACTGTTATTTATTGTATACGTTTATGAGTGTATATGTGAGTGTGTACGAAACATAATGTATTTACTTCACACGCATCTGTGGTGAAGGATATTGAGAATTCGGCATAGTTGAATTTACAATTCGTACTGGTTTTTAATTAATTTGATTTCTTTTTTTTTTTTCTTTGCAGCTTCTGCTCCTATGCCTCAGGGCAGTGAAATAGCTAAAGATTGGGTCTTCATCAACTACACCTTCAAACGTTTCGAAGTACGAAATTTAGAGTGAGGCTGAGCTATCATTCGTTTTTTAAACCAAGAAACATAAAGAAAATCATTATTGTTTTTACATTTAATTTCTATATGTATTTTTTTTTTTCTTTTTTCTAAGTTGAACTTAACGCTGAAACAAAACAAAAAATAATAATAATAAAAAATTAACTATAAAATAATTTAAACAAATACAACAACAACAAAACTACACATATTCATAGGCAGTAAATGCAATAAAGCAAATCATGAACAAATTTAACTTTAAACAAATAATAATGAATTGAAATTTAAACAAAAAGAAAAATCTACAAAAAAATAAGATTTCAAACTTTCAACTGGTTTATTAGTTTGAATGCTAGAAAAGAACATTAATTAATTAATTAAATAATTAAACAAGAAATCACTAAAAGCAACAGCAACAACAAAAAAAATCAACTATAAAAAAATCAAGCTTAAAAAAAGTACAATAATTTTTATTGTATTTTGCAATAATTTATTAAAAAATATTTAAAATTTTGTTTTGTTATAAAAAAATAGTAAAAAAAAGAAGAAAATAATAATTCATAAGAAATAATTAGATAACTTTTTTAAGTTAAAAAAATTATAGTTTTTGAAAATTTAGTATTAAAAAAATTTTATTAAGAAAAGAAACAAAAAAATTATCTAATCAAAATTTGCTTATTTATTTATATAAAAAAATTGTTTGTGTTTTTTTTTAACCGCAATCTTCTTTTTTAAATATTTTTTTTAAATATATATTTAATATATTTTTTAATTTAATTAAAATTATTATAAATAGTAGTTCAAATAAAAACAAAAACAAAACAAAAAATATTGAAAGTAAAAAGAAAATTTCCTAATAATTGTGATTTATCAAAACTCCTAAATCCCTTTTCTTCAAATGCTGCTAAATTTTCTTATAAACAAAATATTCATATCATTTCTGAATATTTTTTATTTTAAACCAAAAGAACTTAAAACTGTGATCACATTGAAAGGTAAATTTTTTCATTAATTTAAAAAAATATTTATTTAATTATAAATTGATTTCTTTCAGTGTAATTCTCTTATATTAATGATTTTTTCAGTTTTCTGTAACTCTTCTTACGAGTATCTTATCTCCGCCTGTAAAAAAGGGGTTTTTAAGCAGCGTCTTTAGAATTTACCCTCACAATCTGCTAAATGAAAAGTTCATGAACGATATTCGCGTTTTTATCTCAAGAGTGTAAGGGAGGGTTTTTTGAAGCAGATTATTTAGGATGTGTCCTCACAGTCTGCTAAATAAGAATGTTTTTAACAATATTCGTTTGCAGTAACTCTTCTACGAATATCTCATCTCAAGCGTGTAAAGAAGGGGTTTTTGAAGCAGCAACTTTAGAATTTACCCTCACAATCAGTTAAATAAAAAGTTCATGAACGATATTCGATGATTTTATCCAAAAGAATCACGCTAAAAACAAATTAGTGTTAAAAGAAATCGCCATTGAATTTAATACACATATCGCTTATTTGCTACAAGATCGTCATAACTCAAAATTTCCAAATTTCGACTTAACATCAGTAGTCCATAGTAAGTGATTTATTTTATTTTCTGGCAAATTTATGTGAATGAACTCTTGATATATCAGACAGGATTTCAACAAAAATATGTTATGTCAGTTATATAATTGATTAATTCCAGATATTCCAGTTGTACATCCATAGTTGCTAAGTTTACATTGCAGTTTTTTTGAAAACGTTTGAAATTATAACCAAATATAAAGTTTTCCTTCATGAATTCCAAGAAGCATGTTTCAGTCAAGAAAATCGGAAACCGTCAACAAAAAAATGTTTTTTTTTGAGTTATTACTATCTTGCAGTAAATGAGCGATATTTCAACGAATATTTAGCTCTTTGATACTAAGAATAGAGTCTTCCTTCAGCATGCCATTTAGAGTTTTTTACGTTTTATATATTTTTTTAATTTCATACGAATCAAAAAGAAGCCTCATATGCAGATGGACAAAGTCACCGTCAATAGGCTTTATTTAAGTTGTTTTATATATAATGAAATAATAAAATAAACTTCAATTGAAGAAAGAAAAATTGTTTTAAACAAAATAAAACGATTCGGGAAATATGTTTAACCGTACACGTACCACCATTGCTGGAATTATAAAACGTTTCAAAGATGAGTATCGGACAAGAATTAAACGACCACCAGCACCATCTGTACGTGAAAAAGATTGAAATAATTTAAATAATTAAAAAGAACTTAAATCTTTATCGTCCATATTTCCTACAATGTTAAAGGAAAATGCCTGTACAGATTTACACACTCCCGTACATTACGTTGAGTGTTAAATTCTGCCGGGTACAAAGCTAGACAAAGGATTCGACTTTTGGTATAAGATATTATTCTCTGATGAAAAAAATTGTAATAAAATTAATTATTCTAAAAAAATAAAATTAATTATTCTATTATGTTCAATGTTTAAAAGATGACCACTTTTAAACATTGAACATAATAGATGACGGTGACTTTTGTCCATGTGTGTACGCAATAGAATCATGTGAAAAAACAAGTTACAGAATGATTTTTATTGAAGAATCATCGATATGATCAAGACTTTACATATTTTTCTTTCAAAATTCAGAACCTTTTGCATTGGAACGAAGTATTAATTTGACCAGTTCGAAGCTTAAGGCAAACGTTATCGACCAAATGAATTAACAAGTAGCAGAAAGGTGTTCATAAATTTTCCAGAATTAGAATAATGTGAAATAATGGATAAACGTAATGTATTGTAATCTTAATAATTCCTACTAACTGTTTTATCCCTTAAAAGTACTTCAGGAAAACCCAAAAAAACACCACTATAATTTAAGAAAAGTAGTAAACGATTTTAGTACCTCAAGCGAGTCAAATTAATATCTAGTGTTTACTGAATTGTCAGAAGTTAGACGAAATGGTATGAAACCTTGTTTTTGTACTTTTGTTCACATGACTCCACATTATTTGTGCAAAAATTCGATTTGCGTCGATTTACATCCGACGTAAATTAAAATAATTTCTGAGTTAGAAATTCAAAGAGGCATCGCAGGAGAATAAAAGAGGACACGATCTGAAACCTTTTGTTTCAATGCATCATCACCGTAAGAAGAAAATCAAAATAATTATGAGTTCAAAAATCAAATACGCTTTCTCAGAAACGATAAAAGAAGAAACGATTTGAAACTTTTTGTTTTAGTGGATCTCTGTGTGACATGAATCAGCTGGATGGATATATCACTTTATCGAAGTTTGTGATTGATATAAATAAAACCTTAATTTCAGTGCATCATCACCGTAAGAAGTAAATCAAAATAATTCTGAGTTCAAAAATCGATACGAAACGATTAAAGAAGAAACGATTTGAAACTTTTTGTTCTAGTGGATCTCCGTGTGGCATAAATCAGCTGGATGGATATATCACTTTGTTGAAGTTCGTGATTGATGTAAATAAAACCTTAATTTCAGTGCATCATCACCGTAAGAAGTAAATCAAAATAATTGTGAGTTCAAAAATCGATACGCATCTCAAAAACGATTAAAGAAGAAACGATTTGAAACTTTTTGTTTTAGTGGATCTCTGTGTGACATGAATCAGCTGGATGGATATATCACTTTATCGAAGTTTGTGATTGATGTAAATAAAACCTTAATTTCAGTGCATCATCACCGTAAGAAGTAAATCAAAATAATTCTGAGTTCAAAAATCGATACGAATCTCAGAAACATTCAAACGATTAAAGAAGAAACGATTTGAAACTTTTTGTTCTAGTGGATCTCTGTTTGGCATCGAAGTTTGTGATTAATGGAAATAAAAACTTAATCAAGTTGTTTAACAATGTATTAAACTGAACCACAAGTAGCAAATGTGTTATACATTGCGATTACAATAGTTATTTCGTGTCATGCTGTCATCGAACTTCTTATTGGCTCTAAAATATATACAATTCAATTCAATTTAAATTTGAATCATCTCATCCAGACGCATGTATGATGTTAGCGATTTTTTTGATATTGACGTAAGTTATTAAAGTTTTTATAATCCAGTGGCAAATGATCATTGAGTTTAAGACACGATATATCAATAAAAAATGTGTGATGGCGAGCTTTCATTTTTTTGAAGGGACACACACACATTTGTCTAGTAACAGATTTTTTAATACCTTTTCTACAAAAATCTTAAAGAAAGTTACAGAGAGATAGTAGCACTATCTATTATATAGTTCGAAATTCGCCAAAATTATCCATATCCTTGGGACCGATATTTAAGTTTGATCACTACCATACTTTCAATTTTAAAACTTCATAAAATCTCCAATGTAAGCGAACAAATTAAAGTATTTCTCTGTCTCTATATCTCGACAAATAATGCGTCTCTAAAAGTGTTATAAATTTATTTTGAAGAATTTTTTGAAAAAAAATCCTTTCAATTTGATCACAAAAATATTTCTGAAATTTGTTTTTAAACTCTTTTTAAGCTTTAACTCTCTTTTTGCTTAATTACAATTCTTATTAATTTATTATTTTTTAGTTTTTGCCAAATTAAATGTTTAATAATTTTGTTCCAAAATGTGAAAAATAATTCTAAAAAAAATATTATTTAAATAAAATTTAATTGAAAAAAAAATATCATTCATACACTTTACCCACAATTTTGTAACTGAAAAAATATCATACTAATCCTCTCAATAACTTTAATACTCAAGCCCTATTTACACTAACATACACACTCCTCAAGCAAACACCTTTAAAACTTAAAAAAGCAACTCGAAGATCAACTCTTGGAAAATAAGAAATCTAAATTCAGCCAAAGGAAAACATAATTTTTTACAAATTTTTTGAAGAATTTCTTTAAGAAGAGAATATTTTCCTTTTGCTGTTTAGAAAAAAAGAGTTGTCACTCTTGTTTTATTCTATGCTTTTAACACTCCACAGTGGGTCAGAATCGATTTTTTGTTAGAAATTATTCTGTATCTGTGATCGGCTGGAAGAATTTGCATCAAATTAAACGTAAGGGTAAATCATTATAACCTTATGAGCTTGGATCCCATACGGGCTACAGGGGGAGTTATAGAGCTGCAAAATTCGGTACCTGGGACATGAATCTTTTTGTAATAGTCCAGTCCAGCTATTATGAACAATTTATTTAAAGTGAAAATATTGAAAATTGTTTCCATTTTTTCGAAATAAAATTGGTAGAATCATCCCGTTACAAAAACCTGGAAAAGATGCGAATGAGTGACAATCCTATAGGCTGATTTTCCTCATAATGCCTGGATAATGGGGAGAGTTATCTTGATACAATACCTTTGAGGGGCAGTCCTACAGGCTGATTTGTCTTAAACTGTCATCTCATTTCTGCTCGTCACCAGCATTCTGCAAAATGCATAGTACAACAGTCGCATCCACCCAAATAGCACATGATTTATACCAACAGAGATCAAGCGAAGGTACGAATTTTTCAAAAGCTTTTGATGCTGTCAGTTCTCTTCCAGGACATACTGCAGTCCTTTTTACCGAACACCTTTTGAATGTCGTGCTAGGAGGCCGCCCACCGCCCATTGCAGATAATGAACAGAGTTTGCCTTGATCAACTGAGATTGGAATGAAACAACAGGCTCAATGCCTTTTGGTCATGTATTGACCGTGCCGTCCCAAACCTAAGTCCTGCATTTGGTCAAGGACCACATGATACACGACATCTATTCAACTGCCAGTCTAATCTAACCTCACTTTGTCATGAAGATCTATGGACACAACCAGTCGAGGTTGACAGATTCCTAGGTCTGGAGTTGAACAACAACATGAACCAAAATTGATAAATGTACTATTTAATTCCAGCTGTTACAACACCAACAACCGAACACCCTAAAATGATGGATCGTGAATTACTTGATTGGACATCAGACATTCGAAGAATTTCTCAAAATCCCGAAATTCACAATTTCTTCACTGCACGTAACTTGAAACTTTCACCAGCGAAGATGACAGCAGAAATTTTTACCACCTGGATTAAAAAAGTAAACACAAATTTAGGAATAATATTCGAGGAAATCCAAATTCCGACTGTTAACCACCCGAAGGGCTTAGAGCCTATTCACCTTTTAAGCTCATGTCCTAGTAGGAATAAGGTCATCAAATTAATAGCCGGCAGTAGTTGGGTTATGTATAAAGAAGTCTTGTTAGCTACTTATAAAACAATGAGCCGATCAGTGATAAATTATATTGCTCCAGTGTGATATCCTTCGCTAAGTGATACACAATGGAGAAATATTAAAAGTTGCCAAAATGCAGCCTTCAGAATTGTAACGGGTTGTATACAAATGTCCTCTATACAACATCCGCATCAGGAGACGAAGAGCTAATCGGTCAGAACGCTCATCGCAGTCATTATCCTAACTTCAATGTAAAAAGTTACTCTGGAGGCATGTTAGAAAATGATCTTCGAATATATGAATAGAGCAGGTATGTACAAGAGCAGAATTCATACATAGCAGATTTGAGAGACATTCACGGAGACGAGATAAATTCCACGATTACAAGTTACCGTATGAATTTCGTACTTGGAGGTCGTCTCCCTCCAATCGTATACGTAGAACAGAATTTGCCGAGGTCTATAAGAGTTGTTCTAGCACAACTACGTTCGAAATGAAGCAACGTAGAACAGAATTTGCCGAGGTCTATAAGAGTTGTTCTAGCACAACTACGTTCGAAATGAAGCAACAGGTTCAATGCCCACTGGTCTTATACTGACCGTGTCATACCTAATATTTGTCTAGCATGTGGCCAAGGACCACATGCTGTTACAACAACATAATTATACACTCTTCTCCTATAACGATCTCAAGTTACAGATTTATTTCCAAAAAAATCGATTTTACCCCACTGTGCAATTTATTATTAACCTCCTCATTCCCAAACGACAGCTTTTCTTTTGATAAATTTCTGAGAAATAAAATAATATTGAAATTTAAAAAAAATCAATTTATCTAACGAAAATTAAATTAAATGGAAAAATTAATTAAGTAAATATTTAATATACACTTAAAGAAAATTGACTTAATACTAAAATAAAATAAATATAAATAAAAAAAAAATAATAATAATAAAATTAACAATAATAATTCAAATACCTAAAATTAAAAAAAAACTTGTTTATTATTTTTTTCTATTTTATGTAAAGAAACTTGAATTTGTTTTTGTTTTTTATTTAAAAGACAAGAAAATTAATTAAATATTTAATTTCTTTTAAATGTCTATTTTATCATAAAATTAAATAAATTATATATTCGGCTAAGTCGAATATTCAATACCCTCCACCGCAAATGCATGTGAAGTAAATACATTATGTTTTGTATATACACACTTACACAAACACTCACAGATGTATACAATATAGAGAAACCTTTTTCATAAATGTAAGACAGAATCACTCACTTAATCAGTCATTGAATTAGTTATATTTTTGGTTATAACATTTTTTTATACTGAACCGATTTTGATATATATTTTTTTTGGAATGGTAATTATGGCAAAACGTCACTCTAATTTGTCGATTTATATGTAACAATTTTAGGAAAGTTTTTTGCTTGAACTAAAAGGTTGCCTCAAAATATCGGTCTATAAGTTTTAATATACTAAATCGATTTTGCTGGTTTTAAATAGGAAACTTCTCAGAACTATAAAAAATACTCGGGCCAAATTCTATAAAGCTCTGTCAATTATTGTGGATGTGAGGCTGTCAGCAATGAGGCATACAGACATAACCAAATCGACTCAGATTTTTATTTAATGCAAGAATATATATATACATTATGGGATCTGAGATGATTCCCTCTTAGCATAACACACGTAATGACTAAAATTAATGTACCCTCTTTACGACTTGTCTTGTTCCATCTGACATACAGACAGATGGAACTAAATCGACTCAGATTTTTATTAATTACAAGAATATATATACATTATGATATCTGAGATGATTCCTTTTTAGCATAACAAACATAATGACAAACTGAATATAAGTTTTTCACCACTTGTGATGTGGTGTAGGGTATAAAAATATAAATAAATTTCATCGTTGCTTTTTGTGTTTGTTGTCTTTAAATAAAACAAGTTTCTGAATTAAAATTATCTTCTTAAAATTATATAAATAATTTAATAACAAAACAAAACAGAACAAAATGATAATGATAAACCAGAAAAAAATATATATAAAAAGAGTTTTAAAGGAAACAAAAAAATGAAAATAAAAAATAAAGAAGAAAACATATTTTTGGTAATCGATAGGAATACTAAAAGCAAAATAAAAAATAAATAAATTTTAAGTAAAAAATTTAAAAAACGCAATAAATGGAAATGTGCATACAAAAAAAGACGTTAATTTTGAATTGTTTTATTGTTATATTATTAAAGAAGAAAAAAAACAGGATGAAATTAATGTAAAATGTCACATGATTTTACAGTCACTCAAATAATTATTTGTACATTGCATGTATTTCTTTTTTTTATACCCTACACCATCATATGTACAGTTGTGAACACACAACGACTCAACATTTACATCTTAAACTTTCGCTTAAGGAACAGCATGAAGTGCTCATTAAACATTTTCCTCTTGGTTGTCATCGAAGAAATCATTCTAACTTCAATATAACACACTTGGAGTTACCCCCGATGAATGTGAGTCATCAAAGCACTAGGCGGCAGTAACTGGGGTATGTTTAAATGAGTCTTGTTAGCTACTTATAAAACAATTGGCCAATTAGTGATAAATTGTGCTGCTCCTGTGTGGTATCCTTCCGCTAAATGATACACAATAAAGAAATATTCAAAGTTGCAAAAATGCTGCCTTAAGGATTGCAACAGACTGTATACAAATGTCCTCAATAGAACATCTGCCTGAGGAGACGAAGATGTTACCGATTAAGGAACATAATGAAATGCTCAGAACACAGTTCGTTCTTGGATGTCGTCCGGCATTTACAAAAGACCTTCGAGATCTTCTGGAGTTACTCCCGATGAATGTTAGAAACATCTTCGAATATATTAAAAATTCTATTGAGCAGGATTCATATACAGCAACTTTGAACGACATTCCGATAGACGCCATAAATGTCAAGGTTTCAAGTTACCGTAAGAATGTCGTACTAAGATGCTGCCCACTTCCAATTAAAGACATAAAATAGAATATGTTGCGGTCTATAAGAGTAGTTCTAGCACAACTACGTTCGAGATGGAGCAATAAGCTTAATGCCTACCGTCCCAAACTTTTGTCCAGCATGTGGCCAAGGATCACAGGATACACACCATTTGTTTAACTGTCAAGTCAATCCTACCACTCTCAGTCCAGAATAAATTGTTAATCCAAATAATAAAAACAATTTTTAAAAGAGCTCCCAACAATTCCAGTAGGAAAGTAGACCCAGTTAACTTAGTGCTCGAACTATTTAAAGGCCAAAAACAGAGCACGGAAATTGAAGTCAAGTTTTCTAAAAAAAGAAAGATTCTTGCTACATAATGGATGACGAAACGTATGAGCTGGCAACTTTCTGGTCAAAAAAGTGTTAATCGTTTGGATGTTCACATGCCATGTGTTGACTGTCATCGGCTGCTTCAATGGGTTTTAAGTTTGCTTGAAGAGAAGAGTGTCTCGTTAATGCATCCATCAGCTTATTCAGCTCACTACTCTGCATTTCTAAAATACACAAGGTTTTCCTCTCATCTAGGTCTCCCCAACTTAACTACTTAGTTGTTCCACAGCTACTACTTTGACTCCCACTTTTGATCTCTTCCTTAATGTGTTAAAAGGCATAGGATTTTGTAGCTCTTTAGCAATGATTTCTAGATTTTTTACTTTCTCATTCCCAATATCTTCTCTTCAATCAGATTAGAATATAGAGTAGTTCTAAGCTTGGTATTTCTGAATGAAATGGCCACATGCCCCCGCTTAAGTAAACGTATTTTGGTTCGATAATCGAGAATTTCTGGATGGACTGGAGGACTTAGCAGTCATAGAACTGACGACCCTCATTAAACTCATCTCGAGAGTACTGGGACCGGGTTCTATACATGAATAGGATACGGTTGTCGACTAGATTCGGCTTTTCTCTCTCTCTCTCTTTCTTCTGCTTTCTTAGTCCATAAAACAATACCCACTTTTTTCCCCTTTCTCTCTCTTCTACTTCTCTCAACAGGATTCCCTGTCTTCAAGTTGGATAAAGGGATCACCGTCCTTCGCTACCTTATTCTCTTCCGTTATGATTGTGAATTATATTAAGCGGACGTCAGACATTCGATGAATTTCGAGACAGAAAATGGCAGTCCCATAGAGTTAAACAAACTATTTAATCCTGTTTAATTTCTACCGATTACATATTCGGATGATGATGTACGATAACGGCTACGGACCATAGCCTATGTGGTTTGGTATATGGTTATCGGTTAGTGGCAAATTAGGCTGCTCCAGTGTGAACACCATCGCTAAATGATACGTAGTGGAAAAATATCCAAAGCTGTCAAAATGCAGTCTTAAAAACCATAGCGGGCTGTATGCAAATGTCCTCATTTCACCATCTACATGAGGAAACAAAGATCCTTCCAATAAAGGAAAAAATAAAATTCTAAGTAGTTCCTTTAAGTATATTACACAATTGGAGTTAACGCCGAGGCATGTAAGAAAAAATATGTGCAAGATCCTTTGGATCAGAATTTGTATATGACAACTTTGAACGGCAGTCACAGAGACGCCTCAAATTTCGCAGTTTTAAGTTACCGTATTAATGTTAATGTGCTTGGAGGCCACCCACTGCCCATGGCAGACAATGAACGGATTTCGCCACGGTCAACAACAATAGTTCTGGCACAACTGAGATCGGGATGGAGCCACAGGCTCAATACCTTTTGATCGTGCCGTCCCCAACCTATGTCTTGCATGCGGCCAAGGAACATATGATACAAGACATTTACTAAACTGCCAGTCCAATTCCACCTCACTCGGTCCTCAAGATCTAAGATCGGGACCCAAACAATCGAGGTTGCCAGATTGGCCTGGTGTTGAACAACAACAAAACTGATAAATGTACTTATTCTTTCCAGCTGTGTTACAACAACAACCTACCTAATTTACAATAAAGAACATATAGTCCGATTTTAATATAGAATTTGTATTCCCATAATAAAATTACTGTACGTTTTAAGTTTAATTAAATGATTTTGCAAAAATGCATCTTAAAGGTCATATAAATATAAAGGATAAATATTTTGCATATTTTTCGGATCAATATACCTATTTTAAATAGGAAACTGCTTTTAAGAAAACAACAAATAAAATTAGTCCAAATTTCATTGAATTCATACAATTGTTGTAGCTATAAGACTGTTTCCAATAGGCAGACAGACGAACAAATGGTTATAGCTAAATCGATTCAGAAATTGATTTCATTTAAGAATATATAACTTTTTGTGGTCTTATATAATTCATTATTACACCTATTGATGGTAAAAATTGTAACGGGAGGAAAAAAATTGTGCTACCAACACTTTTAAGTTCCTACCGTTTTTAATGAAAGAAATGACATTTGTCATTTTTTCTTTAGCCCAAGGATAATGCCTATTGAAATTGGTGATGATGGGTCCGCTATTTCACCTAGCAAATATTTCTCTCGGAATGGGGATTTAAGGTCACAAAAATCCTAAATATAAAGCAAATTTTAATGAAATTTGGAACGAAATAGTTTTATGATAATCTAAAATGATTTGTCAAATTCCATGAAGATCATTTTATTATTTCTCGTAGTTGTCATATAACCCTCTTCCAAATCTATCTATCTATCTATCTATCTATCTATCTATCTATCTATCTATCTATCTATCTATCTATCTATATCTATATCTATATGTGTATATATGTATGTTCGAATGTATGTATATAATGTATAGACTCTAAAACGGCTAGTCAGTATTGATGAAATTTTCACTGAATAATTCCAATATACCCGAAAGTTACATAAAAAAAAATCCGATGGGACCAGAGGGTGGGGTGGTGTGCCCTCCATACAAATATCTAAAGATCTATAAAAGCGAGAGTTTTCAAAATTGTTCCCATCTACTTTTTCCAAGGAGCTGTTTTACTGGACAAAACGTATGACGGATAGAACCAGGGGAAAGAGTTTCCCCATATAAAGCAAATATTGATTATCGAATATCTAATAAAGTATAAAAGCGAAAGTTCTGAAATTTGGTATAAATCACTTTCTCAATGAACTCGTTTACTGGACAAAATGTAGAACGGATAGGATCAAGAGGAGAGGTATCCCTCATATAATTCATATATTGAATATCGAATATCTAAGGAATTTCACAATTTGTGAAATTTCTGACGAGATCTAGAACTTAGGAGAATTTTTGTGCAGCAAAGCGCACCGGCTAAAAGCTAATATTACTATAAAGGGTTAAGATCTCATTAATATTACACTCGCCATACTTCCACATTCTCACTTCCTAATATCACATTTGAAGCGCATAAGTGTCATACAAACGTTGACATTGTAGATTCTAATGTGATACGCTTAATTATACGAGCTTCCATATAACTTTCAAACTCTACTAATATCACTTTAAACTGCTAAGATTTACATTTTAGTTGGTTTTGTTGTACAATATATTAAATTTATAAAATTGAAAACAAATTGAAGTTTTAAATTCGGTCGTGCCAAATTTTCTATACCCTTAACATTTAATGTTAAGTTCCTATTATAAATAGGATTTCATAATATCGCCCCTTAAAGAAGAAGGCGAAAATGACAGCCATTTCTAGAGCCTCTTTATATGAGTCAACATAGATTTTCTCAGATGTCTGGTGGAACAATACTAATTTAAATATATAAGAGTAATAAATAACTCGGCTTTTTGTGGGACGATTTTGAAAATTAAAAAATGCTATTTTTCTGCATCAAAATTTGGTCTATATGACCCATAAAAGGTTTAAAATATTGGAAAATGCATTTTTGCTTATAACTCGAAACTCAAAAATTCTCCGAATTATTTCTGATCTGCTAGTATGAGAAATTATGTCGCTAGCTTTAATAGTAAAAGACGTTACTTTGCCTTGACATTGTTATTGTTTCAATACAATGTCCAACAACAAGGAAAATAAAGTATTGTTAATATCTCGTTCGGTTCATATATGAACCGATTTGAAAATTAAAAAAAAATCGAGGAAAAAATGAGTTATAAATCTGTGTTATAACCAAGTCCATGGATCTCATAGGGGGTTCAAAATATCGGAAAATGTGTTTTTGCCTATAACTCTGGAATTTATGGGTCCGATTAATTTCATGTCTTCAGAGTACAAATCAATTAAAATTAAGTCTGCAAGTCTTATAGATTATTAAAAATTGAAAAAACCCGGAAAAAAGTTTGAGGTACCTTTAGTATATCATATATGTTAACTCAGCTCACTACTCTGCATTTATAAAATACACAAGGTTTTCCTCTCGTCTCCCCAAAATATCTTTATAACACTGATTACTTAACTACTTAGTTGTTCCACAGCTACTACTTTGACTCACACTTTTAAACTCGTCCTAAATGTGTTAAAAGGCATAATATTTTGTAGCTCTTTAGCAATGATTTCTATATTTTTTTTACTTTCTCATTCCCAATATCTTCTCTTCAATCAGAATAGAATATAGAGTAGTTCTAAGCTTGGTATTCTTGAATGCAATGGCCACATGCCATCATATATGTTAACTATAGGTCGGCTTGATAAACTTGGTAGCTCAATCTATTTATTTTTTCATACCGATCCAGATTATATTTATATACTTTTGGGAGTCTACAAATTACAAACGGAATGACAAACTTATATATATATATATACCCTTCAGACGTAGCCAGGTGTAGGGTATAAAAGTAAAAAAAATATAAAAAGAAATTACAAATTTTATGTTGGTAATAATATTCCAAATATCTTAGACACAAACCAAATAAAAAAGACGAATCATAAATTCGACTACAATGTTTCCTCAGACAGACGACACAATTGTCTAACAGAATTTGGTTATAAATTTCAAAAAAAAGGAATTCAACTGTTAAAGGAGGAGGAGGAGGTTTGGGTTTTGGATTAAACTTCCTTGTTTTTAAAAGAATTTGAAATCTTTATTTTGTTTTTTCTCCATTATTTGTTTTTCCAAAAAAGAAAATGTTGTGTGTGTTTGTGTGTTTGTAATGGCAGTAAAATGTTTAATTACGTTCATCAAACTTCAATTTCTAGTTTTCAATTGGATTTTACATAATTAATTATTTTAAGTTGTTCTTGTTTTTTTTTCTTTTGTTTTTGTTTTCGTTTCGTTTTTATTAATATTATCCATAAAATAATAATAAAATGTTAAAAGTTTAACTATGTGCTTAAATTCTAAAAAAAAAAAAATAATAATAATAAGATGTATACATAGAGAATATGTATGTATATGTAAATTTTATGCAGGGGGATTTTTTGTTTTTTTTTTCTGTTTTTTTTTTTACTTATTTTTTATAAATTTATTTTAAAGTTTGAAGTTTTTTTTTTTTGTTTTTGTATTTCTTGTTGGATTTCTTTTTTTTTTTTTTTTTGATAAATTTATGTTTTCTTTGCGGTCCAGGTTTTCCTTAATGATGAAGTTGTTGTTGTTTTGTTGCTGACAATGTTGTTGTTGGTTGTGATAGATTTTTTTTAAATATTTTTTTTAACTTTTTACGCTGTAGTAGTTTTTGTTTAATTAATATTTTTTTCTATTTTATTGAAATGTTTTCTAGTTTATTTTATTATTTTTCTGTTTTGTTGTTTTTTTTGGGGGGATTTTCCTGTAAAATTTGGAATATTGTGTGGCCATTCTTACTTTATTTTCTTAAGAATTATTTGTTTTTTTGTTTTGTTTCTTTTTTTTGTTTTATTTTTAAGAAAAAAAGCAAAGAATAGTTTAGAGTTGATGAGTTTTTATTTAAGTTTAAAAAGTTTTTTACGTTTTCTGCTGCTGTGGTTGCCGTTTTTTTGTTTTGTTTTGTTTTATTTTTTTTTTATCGATTAATGCTAATTCTTGATTTTTGTTTTACTCAAACGTATAAAGTTATTTAAAATTTAATTTTCTTATTTTTTGTTAAATTTTTTTTATCGGTTGTTGGGGTTTTTTGTTTGTTTTGTTTTTTTTGTTTTGTTTATATTCTTATGTACAATTTGAATTCATTTAGGATTGCTCATCTACTAAGAGCATAATTTGTTGGGTTGCAGCAGGAGCTGGATTTCTTGTACATTCAACTTGATGGGCATTCCAATCCTTTCGTTGACAAAATTCGGAACAATAGGGAGTCTTTCGGCATAATGAACATTCTGCCAATGCTTCTCGATTACAATTGGCGCACTGTAAAAAGAAGAAAGAAACAATTAGAAACACTAATATTTACTTTTAACAAAAATAACAATAATATATGAGAAAGTATATATATAATATATATTTTATATAAAATACTAGCAGACCCGGTTAACTTATTTTTGAAAAGCAAACATTAGAGTTGTATTATACGATTTAAATAAATAAGAATTAATTTAAAATTGCTTTGTAATGGGAGGTACCTCTCCCCTTTATCCTATAAATCCTAAATATATTTCAGTGATGGTGTTTCATAGTAGACTTTGGCTGTTATAGTTCTTTTGATATTCGATAATTAATATTTGCTTCGTATTGGAGGTACCACTCCCCCTGTTCCTACCCATCCAATGTTTGTCCAGTAATAGAGTTTCTTGAGAAAGTTGATGGGTCAAAATTTGAGAGCTCCCGCTGCTGTCGTTTTTTAAATATTCGAAAATCAATATTTGGTTTGTAAATACGGCACCTCTCAACCTTATCCGTTCTACGTTTTGTCTAGTAAAATAGTTCCTTGAGGAAGTTGTTGGGTCTAAATTGTTCTTTATTTATTCTATAACCAATATTTGCTTTGTATACGAAATTTTTTATTATTTTCGGGTATGTTAGGATCATTCTGTGAAAATTTTATCGAAATTGGCCAAGCTATTTTCACAGGATTCCAAGTCAGGCCAGAAATATATAAATTTGAAACATTCATTGATGTAAATTTCGGTCTTTTGTCTCAACTTCGTATTGCTTGTTATAGCAAGAATTTTTTTGGGAAAATTTCACTGATTTTGGATCCTAAACCTTATATATAACTTTAATATTCTCTCGAGCATCAGCAACTTAAAATTTTTACCAGGAACTAACGTAAAATCTACCAGATCATACGTTTCGTTATCCATCATGTAGAGAAAATATTTTTTTTTTAGAAAACTGGACTAGAGGTGTTCTGCTTTTTAAACTCTACTTTTTTTGCAGCATTCCTGTCAGGAACTTTTAAAGACCTGCATTAGCTTTAACTCTTCGTATCAAAATGTCCGAATATGCTACCCGGACCGCTTTCCTATCGGATGTATTGGAAGATATTTTCAAAATACTTTCTATATTTTTAGCTTTAAAAACATCATGTGGAGGATTCTTTTTTCTGCACTAATTTTTTTCTAACATCGGAAAAGTTCTTTAAGCACTGTTAAATAACATTGAAAAACAGTTTGACGGCAGACCTTTGAATGCTTGGCCAACTTTTTGTAGGACAAAGTTGGGGTTTCTTGAACTTATTTAATAATTTAGTATGAATTTTATTCTGGTCACTCATTTTATTCACTCCTTTTATGTACTCCTTAGTAGTATATTTTGGCTGAAATAGTTACTTTAATAGTTCCCAAATCTTTAAGCCTTTTCTTATGTACCATCAGCTTTTT
>PYHX02000413.1:81187944-81277667 GCA_004302925.2 Cochliomyia hominivorax | reverse complement strand
ACTAATAAATCGATTTTGCTGGTTTTAAATAGGAAACTTCTCAGAACTATAAAAAATACTCGGGCCAAATTCTATAAAGCTCTGTCAATTATTGTGGATGTGAGGCTGTCAGCAGAGAGGCAGACGACATAACCAAATCGACTCAGATTTTTATTTAATGCAAGAATATATATACATTATGGGGTCTGAGATGATTCCTTCTTAGCATAACACACGTAATGACAAACTGAATATAACTTTTTTACCACTTGTGATGTGGTGTAGGGTATAAAAATATAAATAAATTTCATCGTTGCTTTTTGTGTTTGTTGTCTTTAAATAAAACAAGTTTCTGAATTAAAATTATCTTCTTAAAATTATATAAATAATTTAATAACAAACAAAATGATAATGATAAACCAGAAAAAAATATATATAAAGAGTTTTAAAGGAAACAAAAAAAATGAGAATAAAATAAAAAATTAAAGAAGAAAACATATTTTTGGTAATCGATAGGAATACTAAAAGCAAAATAAAAATAAAAAATAAATAAATTTTAAGTAAAAAAAAAATAAAAAAATTTAAAAAAACGCAATAAATGGAAATGTGCATACAAAAAAGACGTTAATTTAAATTGTTTTATTGTTAAATTATTAAAGAAAAAAAACCAGGATGAAATTAATGTAAAATGTCACATGATTTTACAGTCACTCAAATAATTATTTGTACATTGCATGCATTTCTTTTTTTTTTTACCCTACACCATCATATGTACAGTTGTGAACACACAACGACTCAACATTTACATCTTAAACTTTCGCTTAAGGAACAGCATGAAGTGCTCATTAAACATTTTCCTCTTGGTTGTCATCGAAGAAATCATCCTAACTTCAATATAACACAATTGAAGTTACCCCCGATGAGTGTGAGTCATCAAAGCACTAGGCGGCAGTAACTGGGGTATGTTTAAATGAGTCTTATTAGCTACTTATAAAACGATTGGCCAATCAGTAAAAAATTATGTTGCTCCTGTGTGGTATCCTTCCGCTAAATGATACACAATAAAGAAATATTCAAAGTTGCAAAAATGCTGCCTTAAGAATTGTAACAAACTGTATACAAATGTCCTCCAAAGAACATCTGCCTGAGGAGACGAAGATGTTACCGATTAAGGAACATAATAAAATGCTCAGAACACAGTTCGTTCTTGGATGTCGTCCGGCATTTACAAAAGACCTTCGAGATCTTCTGGAGTTACTCCCGATGAATGTTAGAAACATCTTCGAATATATTAATTGAGTATAAAAATTCTATTGAGCAGGATTCATATACAGCAACTTTGAACGACATTCCGATAGACGCCATAAATGTCAAGGTTTCAAGTTACCGTAAGAATGTCGTACTAAGATGCTGCCCACTTCCAATTTAAGACATAAATAGAATATGTTGCGGTCTATATAGTAGTTCTAGCACAACTACGTTCGAAATGGAGCAATAAGCTTAATGCCTACCGTCCCAAACTTTTGTCAAGCATGTGGCCAAGGATCACAGGATACACATCATTTGTTTAACTCTCAAGCCAATTCGACCACTCTCAGTCCAGAATAAATTGTTAATCCAAATTTTTAAAAGAGCTCCCAACAATTCCGGTAGGAAAGTAGACCCGGTTAACTCAGTGCTCGAACTATTTAAAGGCCAAAAACAGAGCACGGAAATTGAAGTCAAGTTTTCTATAAAAAAAAGATTCTTGCTGCATAATGGATGACGAAAGATATGAGCTGACAATTTTTTCGCAACTTTCTGGTCAAAAAAGTGTTGATATTGCTGAAGATCGAGGGAATATTAAAGAAAAGTTAACGACGCAGAAGCAGTCATTTTTTATTCCAAAAAAATTTCTTGTTATGACAAGCAATAAACAGTTGCAGCAAAGAAGCCAATCATTTGTTACTTAATTTTCATCAAGCGTTCAGTACCTTATAATCGATTGAATTCCATATCTGTCATGTACGTGCTTCCTCAATATCTTCCAGTCCACTCGCCTTAGATCTGTTAACGTGTAATTCATAAAATTCTGGAATCTCAGAGTCGTGATGGCTGGGCAATGACAAAGGAAGTGTTCCATCGTTTGGATGTTCACATGCCATGTGTTGACTGTCATCGGCTGCTTCAATGGGTTTTAAGTTTGCCTGAAGAGAAGAGTGTCTTCTTAATGCATCCATCAGCTGACTCAGCTCACTACTTTGCATTTCTAAAATACACAAGGTTTTCTTTATTTTTTCCCCTTTCTCTCTCTTCTACTTCTCTCAACAGGATTCCCTGTCTTCAAGTTGGATGAAGAGATCACCGAGTGAAGGTGTGCATTCTTGTTATGACTATAATGCACACCATCCTTCCCTACCTTATTCTCTTCCGTTATGATTGTGAATTATATTGAGCGGACGTCAGATATTCGATGAATTTCGAGACAGAAAATGGCAGTCCCGTAGAGTTAAACAAACTGTTTAATTCTGTTTAATTTCTACCGAGTAGAAGTGATAACATATTCGGATGATGATGTACGATAACGGCTACGGACCATAGAGTTGATGGCCTATGTGGTTTGGTATATGGTTATCGGTTAGTGGCAAATTAGGCTGCTCCAGTGTGAACACCATCGCTAAATGATACGTAGTGGAAAAATATCCAAAGCTGTCAAAATGCAGTTTTAAAAACCATAGCGGGCTGTATGCAAATTTCCTCATTTCACCATCTACATGAGGAAACAAAGATCCTTCCAATAAAGGAAAAAAATAAAATGCTAAGTAGTTCCTTTAAGGATATTACACAATTGGAGTTAACGTCGAGGCATGTAAGAAAAGATATGTGCAAGATCCTTTGGATCAGAATTCGTATATGACAGCTTTAAACGGCAGTCACAGAGACGCCTCAAATTTCGCAGTTTTAAGTTACCGTATTAATGTTAATGTGCTTGGAGGCCGCCCACCGCCCATGTCAGACAAGAATAGTTCTGGCTCAACTAAGAACGGAATGGAGCCACAGGCTCAATGCCTTTTGATCGTGCCGTCCCCAACCTATGTCTTGCATGCGGCCAAGGAACACATGATACAAGACATTTACTAAACTGCCAGTCCAATCCCACCTCACTCGGTCCTCAAGATCTAAGATCGGGATCCAAACAATAGAGGTTGCCAGATTGGTCTGGAGTTGAACAACAACAAAATTGATAAATGTACTTATTCTTTCTAGCTGTGTTACAACAACAACCTAACTAATTTACAATAAAGAACATATAGTACGATTTTAATATAGAATTTTATTCCCCATAATAAAATTACTGTACGTTTTAAGTTTAATTAAATGATTTTGCAAAAATGCATCTTAAAGGTCATATTGGATAAATATTTTGCATATTTTTCGGATCAATATCCCTTTTTTAAATAGGAAACTGCTTAAGAAAACAACAAAAAATCAGTCCAAATTTCATTGAATTCATACAATTGTTGTAGCTATAAGACTGTTTCCAATAGGCAGACAGACAAACGAACAAATGGTTATAGCTAAATCGATTCAGACATTGATTTCATTCAAGAATTTATAACATTTTGAGATCTTATATGATTCATTATTACACCTATAGATGGTAAAAATTGTAACGGGAGGAAAAAACAATGTGCTACCAACATTTTTAAGTTCCTATCGTTCTTAATGAAAGAAATGACATGTGCCATTTCTTCTTTGGCCCAAGGATAATGCCTATTGAAATTAGTGATGATAGGTCCGTTATTTCACCTAGCAAATGTTTCTCCCGGAATGGGGATTTAAGGCCACAAAATCCTAAATATAAAGCAATTTTAATGAAATTTGGAATAAAATAGTTTTATGATAATCTAAAATGATTTGTCAAATTCGGTGAAGATCGGTGTATTATTTCTCGTAGGTGTCATATAACCCCCTTCCAAATCAATCAATCAATCAATCTATCTATCTATATGTGTATATATGTATGTTCGAATGTATGTATATAACGTATAGACTCTAAAATGGCTGGTCAGCATTAATGAAATTTTCACTGAATAATTCCAATATACCCGAAAGTTACATAAAAAAATTTCAATGGCACCAGGGGTGGGGTGATGTGCCCTCCATACAAATATCTAAAGATCTATAAAAGCGAGAGTTTTCAAAATTGTTCCCATCTACTTTTTCCAAGTAACTGTTTTACTGGACGGATAGAACCAGGGGAAGGAGTTTCCCCCATAAAAATCAAATATTGATGATCGAATAACTAATAAAGTATAAAAGCAAAAGTTCTAAAATTTGGTTTAAATCACTTTCTCACTGAACTCGTTTACTGGACAAAATGTAGAACGGATAGAATCAAGAGGAGAGGTATCCCTCATATAATTCATATATTGATTATCGAATATCTAAAGAATTTCACAATTTGTGAAATTTCTGACGAGATCTAGAACTTAGGAGAATTTTTGTGCAGCAAAGCGCACCGGCTAAAAGCTAATATTACTATAAAGGGTTAAGATCTCATTAATATTACACTCGCACTACATCCACATTCTTACTTCCTAATATCACTTTTGAAGCGCATAAGTGTCATACAAACGTTGGCATTGTAGAATTATTCGGATAAATTCTACTTTTTTGTATATCGATAGAATTTAAATAGATTTCTAGATTCTAATGTGATGCGCTTAATTATACGAGCTTCCATATAACTCCCAAACTCTACTAATATCACTTTAAACTGCTAAGATTTTACATTTTAGTTGGTTTGTTGTACAATATATAAATTTATAAAATTGAAAACAAATTGAAGTTTTAAATTAGGTCGTGCCAAATTTTCTATACCCTTAACATTTAACATTAAGTCCCTATTGTAAATAGGAATTCATAATATCAAGGCCAAAATGACAACCATTACTATAACCTCTTTATATGAGTCAACATAGATTTTCTCAGATGTCTGGTGGAACAATACTAATATAAATATATAAGAGTAATTAATAACTCGGCTATTTATGGGACGATTTTGAAAATTGAAAAAAATGCTATTTTTCTGCATCAAAATTTAGTCTATATGTCCCATAGAAGGTTCGAAATATCGGAAAATGCATTTTTGCTTATAACTCGAAACTCAAAAATTCTCCTAATTATTTCTGATCTGCTAGTATGAGAAATTATGTCGCTAGCTTTAATAGTAAAAGACGTTACCTTGCCTTGACATTGTTATTGTTTTCAATACAATGTCCAACAACAACTACCACAAGGAAAATAAAGTATTGTTAATATCTCGTTCGGTTCATATATGAACCTATTTGAAAATTAAAAAAAAATCGAGGAAAAAATGAGTTATAAATCTGTGTTATAACCAAGTCCATGGATCTCATAGGGGGTTCAAAATATCGGAAAATGTGTTTTTGCCTATAACTCTGGAATTTATGGGTCCGATTAATTTCATGTCTTCAGAGCACAAATCCATTAAAATTAAGTCTGCAAGTCTTATAGATTATTAAAAAATAGAAAAAACCCGGAAAAAAGTTTGAGGTACCTTTAGTATATCATATATGTTAACTCAGCTCACTACTCTGCATTTATAAAATACACAAGGTTTTCTCGTCTCCCCAAAATATCTTTATAACACTGATTACTTAACTACTTAGTTGTTCCACAGCTACTACTTTGACTCACACTTTTAAACTCGTCCTAAATGTGTTAAAAGGCATAATATTTTGTAGCTCTTTAGCAATGATTTCTATATTTTTTACTATCTCATTCCCAATATCTTCTCTTCAATCAGAATAGAATAAAGAGAAGTTCTAAGCTTGGTATTCTTGAATGAATTGGCCACATGCCATCATATATGTTAACTATAGGTCGGCTTGATAAACTTGGTAGCTCAATTAATTTCTTTTTTCATACCGATCCAGATTATAATTATATATACTTTTGGGAGTCTAAGTTGAAAATTGTGAAAATTACAAACGGAATGACAAACTTATATATATATACCCTTCAGACGTAGTCAGGTGTAGGGTATAAAAGTTAAAAAAATATAAAAAGAAATTACAAATTTTACGTTGGTAATAATATTCCAAATATCTTAGACACAAACCAAATAAAAAAGACGAATCATAAATTCGACTACAATTTTCCTCAGACAGACGACACAATTGTCTAACAGAATTTGGTTATAAATTTCAAAAAAAAGGAATTCAACTGTTAAAGGAGGAGGAGGAGTGTTGGGTTTTGGATTAAACTTCCTTGTTTTTAAAAGAATTTGAAATCTTTATTTTGTTTTTTCTCCATTATTTTTTTTCCAAAAAAGAAAAATGTTGTGTGTGTTTGTGTGTTTGTAATGGCAGTAAAATGTTTAATTACGTTCATCAAACTTCAATTTCTAGTTTTCAATTGGATTTTACATAATTAATTATTTTAAGTTGTTCTTGATTTTTTTTTTTTTTTTTGTTTTTGTTTTCGTTTCGTTTTTATTAATATTATCCATAAAATAATAATAAAATGTTAAAAGTTTAACTATGTGCTTAAATTCTAATGAAAAAAAAAATAATAATAAGATGTATACATAGAGAATATGTATGTATATGTAAATTTTATGCAGGGGGATTTTTTGTTTTTTTTCTGTTTTTTTTTTTACTTATTTTTTTATAAATTTATTTTAAAGTTTGAAGTTTTTTTTTTTTGTTTTTGTATTTCTTGTTGGATTTCTTTTTTTTTTTTTTTTGATAAATTTATGTTTTTCTTTGCGGTCCAGGTTTTCCTTAATGATGAAGTTGTTGTTGTTTTGTTGCTGACAATGTTGTTGTTGGTTGTGATAGATTTTTTAAATATTTTTTTTTAACTTTTTACGCTGTAGTAGTTTTTTGTTTAATTAATATTTTTTTCTATTTTATTGAAATGTTTTCTAGTTTATTTTATTATTTTTCTGTTTTTGTTGTTTTTTTGGGGGGATTTTTCCTGTAAAATTTTGAATATTGTGTGGCCATTCTTACTTTATTTTCTTAAGAATTATTTGTTTTTTTGTTTTGTTTTCTTTTTTTGTTTTATTTTTAAGAAAAAAAGCAAAGAATAGTTTAGAGTTGATGAGTTTTATTTAAGTTTAAAAAGTTTTTTACGTTTTCTGCTGCTGTGGTTGCCGTTTTTTGTTTTGTTTTTGTTTTATTTTTTTTATCGATTAATGCTAATTCTTGATTTTTGTTTTACTCAAACGTATAAAGTTATTTAAAATTTAATTTTTCTTATTTTTTGTTAAATTTTTTTTTATCGGTTGTTGGGGTTTTTTTGTTTGTTTTGTTTTTTTTTGTTTATATTCTTATGTACAATTTGAATTCATTTAGGATTGCTCATCTACTAAGAGCATAATTTGTTGGGTTGCAGCAGGAGCTGGATTTCTTGTACATTCAACTTGATGGGCATTCCAATCCTTTCGTTGACAAAATTCGGAACAATAGGGAGTCTTTCGGCATAATGAACATTCTGCCAATGCTTCTCGATTACAATTGGCGCACTGTAAAAAGAAGAAAGAAACAATTAGAAACACTAATATTTACTTTTAACAAAAATAACAATAATATATGAGAAAGTATATATATAATATATATTTTATATAAAATACTAGCAGACCCGGTTAACTTATTTTTGAAAAGCAAACATTCGAGTTGTATTATACGATTTAAATAAATAAGAATTAATTTAAAATTGCTTTGTAATGGGAGGTACCTCTCCCCTTTATCCTATAAATCCTAATATATTTCAGTGATGGTGTTTCATAGTAGACTTTGGCTGTTATAGTTCTTTTGATATTCGATAATTAATATTTGCTTCGTATTGGAGGTACCACTCCCCCTGTTCCTACCCATCCAATGTTTTGTCCAGTAATAGAGTTTCTTGAGAAAGTTGATGGGTCAAAATTTGAGAGCTCCCGCTGCTGTCGTTCTTTAAATATTCGAAAATCAATATTTGGTTTGTAAATACGGCACCTCTCAACCTTATCCGTTCTACGTTTTGTCTAGTAAAATAGTTCCTTGAGGAAGTTGTTGGGTCTAAATTGTTCTTTATTTATTCTATAACCAATATTTGCTTTGTATACGAAATTTTTTATATTATTTTCGGGTATGTTAGGATCATTCTGTGAAAATTTTATCGAAATTGGCCAAGCTATTTTCACAGGATTCCAAGTCAGGCCAGAAATATATAAATTTGAAACATTCATTGATGTAAATTTCGGTCTTTTGTCTCAACTTCGTATTGCTTGTTATAGCAAGAATTTTTTGGGAAAATTTCACTGATTTTGGATCCTAAACCTTATATATAACTTTAATATTCTCTCGAGCATCAGCAACTTAAAATTTTTACCAGGAACTAACGTAAAATCTACCAGATCATACGTTTCGTTATCCATCATGTAGAGAAAATATTTTTTTTTAGAAAACTGGACTAGAGGTGTTCTGCTTTTTAAACTCTACTTTTTTTTGCAGCATTCCTGTCAGGAACTTTTAAAGACCTGCATTAGCTTTAACTCTTCGTATCAAAATGTCCGAGCAGTATGCTACCCGGACCGCTTTCCTATCGGATGTATTGGAAGATATTTTCAAAATACTTTCTATATTTTTAGCTTTAAAAACATCATGTGGAGGATTCTTTCTTTCTGCACTAATTTTTTTCTAACATCGGAAAAGTTCTTTAAGCACTGTTTAAATAACATTGGAAAACAGTTTGACGGCAGACCTTTGAATGCTTGGCCAACTTTTTGTAGGACAAAGTTGGGGTTTCTTGAACTTATTTAATAATTTTAGTATGAATTTTATTCTGGTCACTCATTTTATTCACTCCTTTTATGTACTCCTTAGTAGTATATTTTGGCTGAAATAGTTACTTTAATAGTTCCCAAATCTTTAAGCCTTTTCTTATGTACCATCAGCTTTTCTTAATGGACTTTTTGACTTCCTCAATAATGATCTCGTACGTTGCCTTTCGCGTTTCAATTTTCTTTTCTCACAAACAAGCTTTTCTATATCAGAATTTGAAGGTAAAATGAAACCGATTCTACCAGATTCGAAACTTAGGATTCGTTTGAATATGGAAAATCAATGAGATCCGTATCTTTTTCTAGAATTAAGGGGCCAGTTTTTGGGGTTGTCCAAGGAAGACAATAAATAACACCATAATCAATGTTCACTTGTAATTCACACCAAAAATTGGAAAATTTGTGGAAGAGTTGGAGCAAAAAAGGAAGGATAATCGATTGTTTATATGTATGAGATGTATGCACTATAAAGCAGAAGTGGGTTTGCTACGGTCCCTTAATGAGTGATCTTCATGAAATTTATCATGTGGATATTGGACTTATTTATGCCAAATTTTCAGATGTGGCTTTGTGTGAGAGCTATGATCTTCAATTAAGAGATTTTCATAGAACTTATCATATGAATTTTGACTTATACTTATTTATGTCAAACTCAACTATTATTATATTAATTATAGCTAAATTAAAGCCTTATTGCAAGAGGACTTTGGAAGGGAGCTAACTGAATTATTGATCCGAACATTATCAATTTCCATGAAACAAATAAAATTGATGCCATAAAACTCACCTTTTTAGCTGATATAACTTCATTACCATGTAATGCACCCGCTATATTCGGATCATCTATATCTGTGTGTATTTGTACGCGCATTGCAGCCACCGCAGCATCACGTTCTTTTTGTAATATTTCGATTTTACGATCATATGTATTTTTTAAATCTGTTAATATACGTTTAAAATCATTAGTGGCTTTAACCATTGTGCAATAAACATTCTCTAGGGTTTTCATTGTCTGACTATTGTCTAACAACGCAATTGGCCCCGGATCATTTATATTCACTACAAATGTTTCTCTATCGTATGCATTACAGATTTGTGTTTGATCTACTAGCTCGGTTGATGTATCGAGGCTATCATTAAGTGTTGGCCACGGTTCATCCTTGGAGGTAATGTTATCTTCCGTTAAAAACATATTATTATCATCTACCACCGTTGTGGTATGTTGTGGTGGTTCTACATTATTGATAATATTATTATTGTTTGTATTATTGTTATTATTTGTATTACGTTTGCGTTTTGGACCACCAGTTTCACCATCATTATCTGTTTGATTTCGCTTTCGACGTTTATATGGTGTAAAGAGACGTACGGGTCCCGATGCTATAAAATAAACAAACAAAAAAATGGAATAATAATTAAATTGTAATAAACAGTTTACAGATTAATATATATACTTATTTTTATTATATAAATTAATAATTTTTGATTTAATCGCAAAAAAATTGCTGAAATGCATTTAGACAAATTCAGCTTAAGGCAAATATTGTTAATTTATAAACCATAAAGTATTTCTGCTGCTGTATTAGTTAACGTATTACTAACAATATCAACTCAACAATATTAGTGTTAAGGAGTGAGATCGAAAAACTCTTAACACATGTTATAATTTCTTTGATCAAATTACTTATGTAAAACATAACAGTTACAATGTTTAATGCCAAACAAATGAATATATTGTTAATCTGATTAAAATGAGTGACTTGGTTCTACAGAAAATTGGTTAAACGTTCAAAAGTTTGCATTCAAACTGTTTCCAATGTTATTAAACTTGTGTGTTGTTAGAAAAACTGGTACAGTTAGAAGGAATGGTCGCATAATGTTTTTACAGCAAAATAATAGAAAGCATTTTCAACAGTTCTCCTAATACATCTGGTAGGAAAGCAGCCCGTTTATCTCAGTGCAGGTTTAAAAACATACAAAAGAAAAGTGTGACACTATTAAAACGTTAAGAGAAGTGTTTCCGAAAAAAGGTTCAAAACTTCATTTCTAGTGATTAAAACTATATTTTTTTCACAATTAGTAAATTAATTTTTGATTTTATATTAAAAACATCTCGCAGAATTGCAGTTAAACATTCGGCAAAATAATAAATAATGATAATTTTTTATTTAAAATCTTTCAGCTGCTATTCAGCAATATTAACACTAATATTGCTGAATAGCAGCTAAATTTGGTTAAACTGTAATTCAACGCGAATATGAGACTTAAAATTGCTTTTAAACTCATTCATCTACAATAATATAAGTTTAAAAAATTTTGGTAACAATTTATCATTAAAATATTTTTTAAATTATATTCAGCTGCAAAAAAAATGTCTTCAAATAATTTTTAAAAAATTATTTTTTCTCTATATTTATTCTACAACTTTCACATTCAGCAGTTTATTTTGAAAATAAGTTATTTTAAATAATCTAGATCTATTCTTACTTTTACAACGTAAAAGTTTCTTCAGTTAGTCTAATTCAGCTGAAGATATATATTGAAAATTTATAATTTAAAGCCTATCAGCTGCATATTGTATAAATTTATGAATTCAGCAACAATAATTACTTAGGAACATGTTTTTACCTTCGTAAATTTTATAATTCAGCTGAAAAAAATAAAGATTTATTTAGAAAATATTGCGCCTTAAACAATTCAGCAGCATAACTTTTTCTAAAACTGCAAATTCATTGCTGATTTATAATTCTAATAAATTCAGCTTATAAAAAATATAGCTGAATAACATTTTTAATAATTTAACTATATCCCTAAAAGGCCAAATATTTATTATAAACAAATTCAGATAGACAAATAATTAAAGTCTAGTTTAAACAAATTCAGCTAACAATATAAACTGCTGAATAAGTGAAAAAAGTTTTTAACCTTTTTCAACTGCAGCGAAAACAGCATAAATATGTTTTGACCTTAACTTAATTTTATTTTTACTATATTTCTTTTAATTCAGCTAAAAAATATAGGTGTAATGTAAAAGCTATATTGCTATAAACGTTCATTATCATTAAAGTTTTAATAAAATTAAATTATAAAATTATAGTTGAATAATACTTTTAACAATTCAGCTGTGTTCCTAAGAATTTAAATATTTTTTTAAACGAATTCGTGTTAAAAAATAAAATTTTAATAATTTAACTAAATTTTAAATAAAATCAACTAACAATAAAACTGCTGAATAACAAATTATGCAAATCTGCAGGACATTTTTTTGTGTAATAATTTAATTCAAACTATTCAGCTATTAAAATAATAAGGACAAAACTGAATATCAATTAAGCTATTGCTTCAAAGTAAAAAATATAGTTTTAATAAATAGTTGATTAATATAGCTGAATAACATTTTTGACAATTCATCTGCGCCCCTTAGAAACCAAATATTTATTTAAAACAAAAAATAATTAAAAGAAAATTTAAATTCAGCTTACAACAAATGTTGCTGAATAGCAATTTTTGTTATAAAATAAGTTAAATAATAATTGAATTTAACAATTAAAATGCACAGAATTTAAAAAAGTGTTTAATTTGAATATAAATTATGAAGTTTATTTAGAATAAATTATAATTAAAACCAATCCAGCTAGCAATAAATAACAATAAGCTACCGCTTCAAGGAAAGAATATAGTTTTAATACGTTCAGCTAATTAATTATATAGCTGAATAACATTTTTAGCAATTCATCTGTGTCTCTGAGATACTAAATATTTTTAAAATAAAAAATTTGGTTCCAAAATATATTTTAAATAATTAAAAGAAAATTTAAATTCAGCTTACAACAAATGCTGCTGAATAACAATTTTTGCTATAAAATAGTTGAATTCGATAATTAAAATGCACAGAATTAAGAAACAAACTGTATTTAAAATTATAATTAAAACCAATAAATAAATACAGCTGAATAATTAATTTAATAATTTAGCTTTACTAGTGTTTGTGTAACATATATTTAGGACCGAAAAGTAACTGAATTTAACTGTTCAGCAGCTATAATTTGACTATTCTTAAACTGGTCCAAAACGAAGAAAAAATTAAGATCAACTAAATTTATATAGGAAAAATATAAATTTATCTAGCTGAATTACTTAATAAGAATTATTTGAATAATTCTGAATTTAAACTAATCAGCAAACAATAATAATGAATTAATTCAGCTGTGTATTAATGTTGCTGATTACTTGTTTAGCTACGAAATATGTTAAAGATCTAATTATTTTCACTATTCAGAGGTTTTTAACTAAGGAGTGAGTGCGGAAAAAAGAAACACTCGTTTTTTCATTACAAAATTTAAGAAAAATATTCTATATAAAATACTTTTGTGTCCGATAAATCTTTCTAGTGGAAAAAACTATCTTTTGATACAACTATCCCTGGATTAAGAATAAAACTTTGTCTTTTATAATAAACGTAGAACAGACAATATTCCCATTATTGTGAATACATTTATCATTATATTACAAAATCTGAGGACACAGAATTTTTCGGTCCATACAAGAGTAATTTAAATGACATAAAATAAGAAGTTAATGTTGTTGTATTAGCTATATTGAAATAAGTTTGTTAATTGTTTTTATTTAGTTCCGGTTTAACACCAGATCAAAAAATTGTGCAATCTCTACTAGATGAGCCCATAGGTCTTTTGGAATTATGTTAAGTTAAGATTGTTTTGGCAGTAAAAGAAATGTGGTTGTTAGACATATGCAGTATATTGGTTTATGGCGGACGGTCAATACGAGGCGTTTAAGCGGCTATCGTTCAAGGCAGCCATATGCAAATCTCAATCGAAAGGATCTTACAGATATCTAAGTATGCTCTGTTAGTATATGTAAAGGTCTTTTAAAACATGTGTCAGAAGAAACAACAAGTAAATGTGTGTTACTGAAGTTGTAATATCTCCAGTGACATCCAAAAATTGTGTCCTTAACTGGTAGAACTAAGGTCCCCTCATGCCTGTTATGGTTCTGAAGGCTGCGTTTTTGACAATTTTTTTTTTGCTAATGCGTAACACATAGTTCTCCACTGTACTATTTATATTAATATCTAGTTCTAGATATAAATAAGCCTATGAATTATTGATTTATCATTTTATTAATAATCTTTGTTCAAATAACTCTAATGGATTTCTAATATTAAAGAACTGAAGTACGATTAATCGTAATAAGAATTGCTGAACGGAAAAATTCATTTATAAATAAAAACTTGAGATCTATAGATTTAATGGAAAATGTATGATTTGTTTATATATCTTTGAATGAAAACAAACGAATCTAATTGTATTTAGTTTTAAAATTGGAAACCCAATAAGAATATCTGTCATATTGAAATATCTAAGCAAGTTTTCGGAAAAAAACTAACGCTTGATAAAGTTGCTAAGTTAGCAACAAAAAGAGTTTAATTATTTTTAATTTAAGTTCTTTTTAGGTCCTGAATAGTAAATATTAAAACTTTTCTTTAGCATTAAGAAATCCTTCAAATCTAAGTATATTTCTTATTACTTACCCGCTTCATCGTCACAACAAACGGTACAACTACAATTGGTAGCATGTGGTGTTAGTGTACCTTCATCTATTAACGATTGCAGCGATTTGCCACCATATTTAATGGAACGTTTCCAATCTTTACTAGAGCCACGACCACATGTCTGTTCAAATTCGCTAGGCGTAAGCCATTTATCTTTGTACTTAACACAACGACCACGACCACCAGAGCCCAATTTACTACGATACAATTCGGCACTTGTGGTCTTGCAGCGTATGGGAAATATTTCCATCTGAGACGTTTCTGTCCAACTGACACCGGACCCAGAACCGCAACCAGTATTATGCATCATTTGATCACCGGTTACAGTGCTATCATGACTGTTATTACTGCCGGAACCATCGTGATTCATGCCACCCGAATCACTTTGCTGTTGCTGTTGTATGACAATGGTTTTTAGGTCACCACCAACACTACCCACTACCGCACCACTGGATATATAACCATTGTTGTCGACGCACAGCATCTGTTTGAAATGCGGTATATGATCGGGTGAGATGACATTAAAAGCGGTACCAGCAATCATGGAACCTATGGGCAGGGATACGGGTACAGAAACAACATTGCCAGCACTGCCACCACTATTTTCATTAGATGATGTTACCATATGCACTTTGGTTTCCAGCTGAGATGTTTTTTAAGCACCAGGAGTATAGATATATTATGGAAATAATTCAATAAATTTCCACACGCATCCAAATCAATCCATTCAAATAGCAGCAGTACCAATTGAAAAATATTGTGTGTGTGTTGTTTTTTCAGTATTTATTTTTTCGTGTTTGTCCGTCGTTCAATGGCAGAGCACAAGTGGAATGAAGAAAAAAAAAACATACAAAATATGAGAAAATATATAACAACAAATAAGAGAAATTGCAAAATCAAAACAAAAGCAATTAGAAGTAGGAAAAAAGCACACAAATATTAATTAATAGAGAAATTTTGGAAATCAAATAGAAAGAATAAAAAAACAACATACAAAAAAATATGTACACAATATTTTGTGTACAACACACACGCACACGGTAGGACGTTTCGATGGTTGGAAGATCGGTCAGGCGTTGAACGCACTTTGACTCCTCCACTAGCAACAAATGCAGGCCCCTCTTTTTTAAGTTTAACTAACATACACACTATAGTTATTTAGGGGGAGGACGTATTGTTTTTTTTTTTTTTTGTAAGTAAAATTTCTTTAAGGCGCAGTGGCGCACTTTGCACCAGAAATTAACATAAAACAAAAAAACAGTTGCACCACTAACTACCGCTTCATTTATTTATATTTTCTTGTGTATTTGTTACTTTTCCACCAAAAGTTTTCTTAGTTTCTGATGTTTTTATTATTGTGTGTCGTTTCAATTTTTCCCACTTTATTTCACTTTTTTGTTGTTTTTTTTTATTTATTTTTCATGTTACGCACCTGATGGCCGGAACTTTCAAGTATGACTTCTTCCTTGACAACGTCACGCGCTTCATCACTGAGGACAGCCAAGTCTTTGACATCACGTATTCTACTTAGATGCATTTCAGTGGAGTCCTGTTCCATAGCTTGTTTTGGAGTTTTGACACTGTCTGCTTTGCTCTGCTTTTCTGTGCTTACACACACACAAAATCACAATTCTTTTTTTCTTTTCTAATTTGCCGTGTTACAATAAAAAAAATAGGAAAAACTGAAATATATTTTAGGCGGTTTTCAATCTAAGTTTTATCTAAACAATTTCAATTCAGCACTTAATAACTAATTTGCAAATTGTGTTTTTCAATAGTTTAATTCTCAATATTTTCTTTAAACAAATAAATCACATTTTGCTTATAAATATAATTTTTTTATGTAGAAAAAATATTAACTGGAGATGTATGACATTTGTGATAACAACTTTCAATTAACACATTAAAAATTCTGTTCGTTTAGTGAGAAATGTCAAATAATAGACAGAAAAAACAAAAAGCTTTTTTTCCACTTAAAAATATACAGAGTTGTATTTTATTGCAACAGAGTTGCATTTGTCATATAACCAAAAAATAAAAAGATTTAAAAACAAAAATTATTATTACGGAAAAAATAAAAATGTATTATTTTTTAATATACTCAACTAACATAATCAATTGTATTTCAGTTGCTTTAATATATTTATTTATTCCAATTTTCATTTTAAATCATATAGGTTTGTGTGTTTGCTATCGTGTCACAGAGTTGTAAACAAATAAATATATAACACCTCTGTTTTTCATAAAAACAGACCTGTTTAAATCATATGTTTATCAAAACAAGAAAAATCAAAAACAACAACATTCATACCAATTGGAAGCGAAAAGATTAGAGTAAAATTATTTTAATCTAAAATCGAATTTTTTTCAAATTATGTTAGCTGATGTTGATGTCTTTATTACCAACTATACCATAGTAGATCCAGAAATCTATCAATTATGGATAGAAGGCTTTTCCTGTAAGTTTTATTTCTATTTTCCTTTAAAACCTTGTAAAACTCCATCTTTAACTTTCAGCTACTGAGGCCGTTTGTTATTTAAAGCAAAAAGGTTTTGGCCATTCTATGGGTGTCCATTTGGATTTGATTACATCAGACGTTTTAGATCATTATCGTACTTATTCTTTAATAGAACGTCTTTTACACGCACCTACCAAATTATTAGAACAATCATGTTTCCAATTAGAACCCGAGACTAGAGATCTGATAATTGAAAAGTTGTGGAAGAGAAAAAACTAATTGGTTATTTATTGTTTAAAGTATTTTTATTTTACAGATATTACTCTATTGATGATTGCGTGGCTCGCGAGATTTTGGGTAAAAAATTGTCTTCTCGTTATCGCAAAGATTTAGATGAAGTTGCTGAAAAGACAGGAGTTAAATTGAAATCATGCAGGTAAAGCAGATACGAAAATAAATACTAACAGAAAGTAAATTAAAAAAATAATACAGAGAGAAAAAATATAATATCAAAAATAGTTATTAAAATATCCAGAACCAAATACTGTATTAACTCCAGGATAAGAAATTGTGCAACATCTATTGAGTAAGTCCATAAGTCTTCTGCACCGAGATAAGTAAGATTGTCTTGGTGGTTAAATAAATGTCATATATTATGTAATCTTTGGCCTCATCGAGGACATAAATTTGGGATGACACAGTCAATAATAGGCTTGTATACATTGTGCCTATTATTCCATTACAGTGAATGGACCCCAAGTACGACATTCCTACGGTGAATTGAAACCTTGGAATTTGAGGTATATCTGTGAATATCGTTCTAGGGAGCCATATATGAATCCCGAACAAAAATGTTTGCAAATTTCCTTCATACAAGAAGGAAATGGTTTCTAATCATTTTATAGTATTCTTTATTCGTCTCCTCATGCATTTTACGTATTTTAAAACTGGCTTGCCAGCTCTGAATATTTCTCAACTGTGTATCTCTCAGCGAAAAAACTCCTCAATGGAACCATATAATTTATTATCGATCGACCAGTCGTTTTGAATATTGTTTAGAAAGTTTTTTATTCATATTTAAATGCTGCCGGCTTGTGCTTTGAAGAATTATTCAAACTTCGCATTTTATGTATTATTGCAGTGGCTCTGGTAGGTAACCCTAGGATCTTCGGGTAGTTAACAGTCGGAACTTGAATTCCATCGACTACAATGCCTTAGTTTGAATTTAAGTTTTAGGAAGTAATTGTTGTTTAGTAACCGCACCGCATATATCGTTATCTCAGTGACCCGTGACTGTAATTGTACAGTCCTCATAAGTTATCACGTCAACTCCAGGTTTACGCGTTTCGAGAGGTAGAAGTTTAACAAGAGTGGTGACAGGACACCGTAATATCATTGATCTCAAAACATTACGAACTACTGACGTTCACTGAATTAGTTTACGAACCATCTATTCATTTTGTTCGGTAAAGTGCTCTTCATTACGTTCTGTAAATGGATTTTGTGGCTGACAATATAAAATGCGAGTCACGTGAGGTAGTGCTATGCATTTTAAGGATTCCTTGCTGATGGTTAGCTGCTGCTGGATGACAAATTAGTTAGAGAAGGAAATGGGTCTCACAACAGGTGATGGAAATCAACCTGTAAGATTGTCTCTCATTCGAGTCCTTACCGGGATTTCGCACTGGGATGACTCCACTCACTATTCAGGCATAAATATAATCATTCTCCGCATTAAAAGGTTTGAAACTATTGTCAAATACTCAACTCTCTGTTCGTCAATCTTCTTAAACATTTGCATGATTATTCCGTCAGGGCCAAAAGCCTTAAATGGTTTAACTGTCATAATGGGCTATAATTCTAATCTGTCCACAGCTGGAAGTTTGCGAATAATAGTTCTTTTCCCTTATCTCTCTCAGGATATTCAATAAAAATTCTACAAAAGACACGCGAATTAACATTATAGACGGTTTTTGTAATATTTGTAATTTTAATTGCAACTCCATTATTCTGCTCTGGGTTGGCGAGAGATCACAATTTATTCACTCCAGTATTATTTTAAAGTTTTTCATATAATCTAACCGTTTTTCCGCTTGTCCTCATCTAACAAACTGTTGATTTTACTGATCAGATGAGTTATCCTTGGGTCGCTAGGCTTGGAATACGCAAATCATGACTCTTCTACGAATATCGCGGGATATAAATGTAAGATGTTATGTCGTATGCCCTTAAAAAGTTTATGTTTCCAAAACCCATAGTATTTCTCGAGAAGTATCATGTTATCTCCAATAGCGAAGCTCCAGTTATCAACTGGTTTAATAACATTTTAAAAAGATGATCATGTAATGATTAAGAATACACGCTATTTTGAAGAACAGAATTTATTATATTAGAGATAACGACTATATACTCTATTCAATTTACTCTATCTCAATTTCATTTCAGGCGTCAATTCGATAATGTCAAACGCATTTTTAAGGCCGTTGAAGAATTGCCTGGGAATATAACACAAAATATTAAGCAACTTTTTAATATACCAGATGAACTGGCCAAGTAAATATTTTATTTATTATTATAAAATTAATTTTCTTTATCTCATAATCGTCCATTTTCCAGAAAATATGCTTCCATAGTATTTTTGGCTTGTTTACGTATTGAAACTTCCAAAAAGAAGCTGCAATATCTAACCTTCAATGATTTATTTGCCTGCTCTCAGGCGGTCATGATCTATTGGACGTATACGTATCAACATTCTGGTCCAGAATATTATGATACCGAAATGGATAAAGAATTTCTATCGGATTTGAGAGAATTGAGATGTTTATTGGAAAAGGAAAAAGAAATTAAACAGTATGTGTAAATCAATTTAAATATTTTGAAATACTTTTATTTTAATTAATTCTATTCTAGTTTGGTTTGCTTGCGTTTAAAGCCAGTATTATTGGAAAGAGCATTTCATGAATTGGATTCAAATTTTCGGTGAGTTTAATAAAAAAATAATAATTATTTTTTAATCTAATAAGAGTATTTATGTATCATACAGTTCCTATTGGCGTTCTTTAATACAAATTGCTTCTAATCTTAATCGTACTCGTGGGTTACGTGATTTATTTGTGGATCTTTGTGAGAAATTAATCGAGCCTTGGCGTCAAAATGTTTGGGCTCGTGATCATGTTAATAAATTTTTAGCTGCCACCACTCAAAGTGTTTTGGATTTGGAAATATCTAGGTAGGTTTATCTTGGTTCCTAATGATGCTATAATGTTATATTAATTATAATCGTTCCTATAACTTTTGTCTCTTTTTTAGAGATCAAGAAACACGCTGTTTATGGGATCGTTATATGCAAGTTATTAGTATATGTTTAGATAAAATGTATCATGTTTAATTGTTTAGATTTTTTATTTATACTTAATTAAGGACTTTATTATTTTTTAAATTATATTTTAAAAGTTTATGGTCTTAAATAATTTTCTTAACAAATTTAAAATAAAAAATAAATCTAGAAATAAAATAATTCTTCATTATATTAACAATTAAAAACTTACATCTGAAAAAGTTCGAACAGGTACAATACGCGACTAGTTCTGTCTCTTTTTCTCTTTCTTTCTTTTCTTTCTCTCTATTCGACTTTCTTTGCAGGATTCCAAAACTTTCTTCAAGTTGTATGAAGGGATCAAAATGGACCACAAGGTCACGTAATGAAGATGTGCATTCTTTGTTGTGGCAATAATGCACACCACCCTTTCCTACCTACCTATATAGAGACATTAATGTGACATATTAATCCAACGTTCCAAAGATATCATATCAATTGGAAACCCCTAAAGAATATTCATGTGATAGTTTATTGGGAAACATTCAGGATTTACAAAGTTATAGGTCAATTTTTAAAATAGAATTTCATAGTTTGAAAAAAATTCCGAAGTTGGCCAAATTTAAATGTCTGCATGTCTTACCTCACTAACAATTTGCTCAGTTGCATAACTGGAAACACCTGAAGAATGTTCAAGTGAAATTTTATTGCACATCATTTAGTATTTTCAAAGTTATAGAGCAAGAGGTCAGAGGAGATCATATTTATAGGTCCATCATTTGTCTCCTGGAAATATTATGATACTGACCTTTCTCACATCAATTTATTGGTTTTTACGTTAGAAAATTATTGCAATAAAAAGCTTTAAAGAGTGAGATCGAAAAATTCCGAAATACTTCCTGCAATATTTTTATATATATTCCTGGCACTTTGCTCATACAGATCTCCGTTTAAAATCTACCACACTTTTGGACACCTCTTTTATGCTCTTCAATTCTCTTTTAACAGGAACCCGATATTTTTCCACTGGTGGTGAATTTCCCTCTCTTGGTACAAATATCACATTATTGTTTTTGTACCACTCAAGATGGTATACCATAGTGACAGGATGTCAAGTCAGATCAGAAATAAGTGGGCATGTTATGAAATCTTATGAATGGAAGCAGATTTTTTTGTAAATATTTCTTGTAACAAATGTTTGGCTTCTTTTGATGAAACTAAATTTTAGTTGACATATCAAAAACATTTTTGGAAATTTTTACTGCTTTCTTCAACATTCCCTCCAGCATCAGCAACATAAAATTTTTGACTAGGAAGTTGCGAAAAAGCCAGAAGCAGTCTAATAAGCAGCAAGTATTATTTTTTGAAAAATTTACTTCAATTTCTGAGCTCTGCTTTTGACCTCTACATTTGTAGCATCGTTCCTCGTTCAGGATCGTTTTCAACTTTGTATGTTTTTGAAGGTGCATTGCTACAACTTTTCGTGCCAAATAGGCTGCTTTCATTCATAAGATTTCATAATGTATGCAGGTGTTTTTGGTCTGACAATAATTTGGTATTTGTACCAAGAAAGACAAATGCTCGAAACTACCCGGAGCTAAGTCAGCTTTAATTTTTCGTACCAAATAGTCCGAACACTGAGCTAACCGGGCTGTTTTCCTACCGAATGTATTGTGAGCTCTTTGGAAAATGCTTTCTATTTTTTTTGGGTTTAGGAACATCATGTGGTATATTCCTTCTATCAACGGCAAGTTCTGGCAGTGTATGATGCACTTTTGTCTGGTCACTCACACAGATTATTAATTTTAGTCTTGTTTGACATTAAACATAAAAACTGACATGTTTTGCAAAGGTAACTTGATCAAAAAATACTTCGGTTAAAAATTTTAATTAAAAACATGTGCAAAGAATTTTTCGATCTCACTCCTTAATTCCTAAAACAAAATTTTTTGATTAAAATTTCTAAAATTGAAATTTTTTAAATTCTAAACGTATCAAAAATTTAATTCAATCAGAATTATTTAAATGAAAAAGAGCTTATTGCATTTACACACACACACTTATACGAATGCATAAATGCAATGTAAACAAAAAAAGTTCAAAGCTTTTTCTCTTTACACTGACATCTAACTGTCATTTTACAAAAGATACAATAACAACATCAAAGAAAATACAAAATAAATAAAAATTAAATAAAAACAAGTAAAAATGCTATAATCGGTTATGTCGCACTTTCAATACCATTCAACGCAAATACATGATACGTAGTCGTATAGAATATACTGAACCGATTTTGATAATTTTTGGAATGGTAATGAAGTATATATAAACCTTAATATTATGGCATTTTCATTCATTCTAAGTTATCGATTTACAATTGATAATTTTACGAAAGTGTTTTGCTTGAACTTTAAGGTTGCCTCAGATATTGTTCTGTATCTTTTAATATGGGTAGGTAGGTAGGGAAGGAAGGGTGGTATGGATTATCGCCACATCAAAAAAGGACACCTTCACTCGGTGACCTAACGATCCATTGTGATCCCTTTATCTAACTTGAAGACAGGGCTGGAAAGTGTAAAAGAAGATACATTTCAACATAGAAAGAGAGGGAAGAAAGAAAGAACAGGAAAAATCATGTGAGAACAGATTTACTGATTAAGAAAGAAGAGAAAATAAGAGAAAGAGAGGGAAGAAGAAAAGAGATAGATATAGTTGACCAAAATATCCTATTCATTTTTAACTGTTAGCTCCAGTAGCCAGCTCACCCTCAGGATGAGCTTAATGGTGGTAATCTAGTCCTCTAGCCCATTCAAAAATTGGCCGGCCTAGCCACTTCACCCTAGTCAACTGGGGACGAGGACATTTATAAAATAAGTGTTCCTCTGACTCCAGCTCATCCTCATCTTCGCACATCCTACAAATACCCAAATTGTCAGCGCCCCAATTCGACAATGTCCAGTTTAGAAATCTATGGCTCTCCTTAGACACTCTACAGTCATTCCTTTAAATAGGAAACTTCTCCGGACTATAGCAATTACTCAGGCTTAATTTCATTGAGCATTGTCAAATATTGTGGATGTGTGCGCGCCAACATTAGACAGACAGACAGACGGACCAGCAGGCAGACAGACTCACATCTTAATTTGATACAAGATTCTGAGATGATTCTTTCTTAGCGTTACACATGGAATAACAAAGTTTATATACCCACTACACACCACTTGTGGTGGTAGAGGGTATAAAAACTTGCAATTAGAAAATGCGAATAACATGACATAAAGAAACACAAAATAGAACTAGAAAATTAAGCGCAACAACTTGTCAAAAGTTTATTTTCATTTTGCATTTCCATTCTACATATTCTGTGGGAGACAGACGGACAAGTATCTATAAGATACGCAAAAATAAAACAAAAACATATATAAAATTTCCATCTGTAGAGAAATCTGAAGAAAAAAGAAGAGAAAAAGATAAATTTTATTAAAAATAATCCTGCGTATCTATGGAATTTTGGTAAGTTACAACAAATTCATTGATTGATTGATTAAATGATTGATGGATTGGCTGGGAATGTATTCTTGCGGCTGTTGCTATTGTTGTAATACCAAAGGGGGATGATTTTTTGTATCTTGTCTGTAAAAAAAAATATTCCTTATCAATCGCTTTGCAACCACTGGAAATATAAGAAGTATTTGCGTTACATTGAACCATCAAAGTTACAGACGTGTTCTTTGGTTTCAAAATAAAAGTTATTTAATAAAATTAAATAACAAAATTGAATTAATTTAATTAAATTTCTATAGAATTCAACAAATGTATCTTTTTCATTCGTCTAGTGAAACTTTGGAAGAATTGGATGATGAAACTTATGATGAAGAAAAAATGGCTAGAACTTCAGATGAAAATCGAAAGTAAGTAGATAAAAACAATTAAAATTAACATATTTAAAGTCATTTGTATGTACGTGTGTATGTCGTATAAGTGTAAAATTTCATAATATTAATTGGAACTACACTTTTGGTGATAAAGTAAAGAAAAGGGGAAGATAATTTCTGCTTGCCTATACCGGATGTATTACAAAAAAACTGTTGCTTCATTAGTTAACGAATATTTTTATTATTCTATGCCATATGTTTGAACAGTAACAGATTTTAATTATAAAATATACACAAGTTTAAAAATGACTGCTTTTCTATATTCCTCAGGACTATTGTAATGCATATTGATTTAAATTATATTAAGTTGGCCCTGCTGACCAACGCCATTGTGTTTTCTTAAAAGGAAACAGTCAACTGATTAGATTGTTATTCAGCGGCCTGCATGATAGCTTATCTAATCCAACTTCTACCAGAAAGAAAAGGAACTAGAGACTTCAAAGCACCTTGCTCAAGGGCATAATATGTTCAAATTACGTTAATCGTAAGTTCTCTAAGCACTTGACAACGACACAGTAGGTGTTAAACTTTCTCTTCTTTTTATTCGTCATAATAAATCTTCTCGCATTGGCTTTTAACACACAGTGTGCAGGATCAAAATGTAGAGGCCAAAAACAGTGTACGGATATTGAAGCAAAGTTTTCTAATAATTTCATGTTACTTATGCTCAAGGGCTCTATAAATAGCAAAATTTACACCAAGAAATATTTACAAAAAGGTTGCTTCAAGATTTCATAATCAATCCTGGTCATCTTTAGCAAAATTTTCATATTTTTTATATATTTCTAGCATAAATTGTGGATGTTTATTTTTATTTATTTGAATATTTTTTGAACCGTTTAATAAGTTAGGTTAGGATGAGGTAGATGATTTCTTCAAGTCTGCAAACTGCAATTAAATAGAAATAAAGGAAAAGAAGAATAACAATAAAGAATTTGATCATTGAACAGATATCATGAGAAATGCATCCACAATAATAATAGGAATATCGACCAGGTCCTCAAAGTAATGAGTACCTAACCACCTCTGTCTATGGGCCATACTTGGATAGTGGCACAAAAAATGCTCCGCGGTCTCTTCTGCCTTGCCACAACTTCTACAGAATTCGGAGGTATCTATATTCCAATGCAACTTATACCTACGCTCCTGACCCGTTAATATTCCTATCAAGGCTATCAACCCTTTACGTCTTGTGTCAATGATAATGTCTGTACCTCTAGGTGGCCTTGTCGGCTCATCATCACCTACCAGGTTCATGCCCAACACCTTCCTTGCAAGCTTGTCCGAAATCTCGTTGCCACGAATATTGCATTGGCCGGGTACTCAACACAATATTATATCATAGCCGTACATGAGGCTACTAAGTAGTCTCTTGCATCTCCAGACAGCATGTGACATGATCAAATGTGCCTTCAAAGTCTTGAGTGCTGCCTGACTATCAATATAGACGTGACGCTGAAGTTTAACAGGACATGATCCCTGATCAACTCAGTCGCGCTACTAATTCCTATTATCTATGCCTGGAAGACCTTTAAATATTTTTTACCGAAATGTAATTATTTTTATTGTTAAAATATATTGAAACTGATTTGGAGATATAGAAGTTATTAGCTTGATTCAGGACAGTGATAGAGGCTACTAAACATTAAATTTTGAGCAAAAGCTTCCATAATCTATCAAAATTTAATATTTTATATATTTTTCTTTCCAGACAAAATCATAGCGAAATCGAAAAACGAAGACGGGACAAAATGAACACTTACATCAATGAATTATCCTCCATGATACCCATGTGTTATGCCATGCATCGTAAATTGGATAAACTGACTGTTTTACGTATGGCAGTACAACATTTACGTAGCATACGAGGAGCGGTACACGCCTATAGTGGTGGTGATTGTAAACCAACATTTCTATCAGATCAAGAATTGAAAATGTTAATATTACAAGCAGCCGAAGGATTTCTATTTGTAGTGGGTTGTGATCGTGGTCGTATTTTATACGTATCAGAATCGGTATCAAATGTTTTAAATTATACACAAACTGATCTGTTAGGACAAAGTTGGTTTGATGTTTTACATCCAAAAGATGTGGCCAAAGTTAAGGAACAATTGTCTTCGTTAGATCCATGTCCGAGAGAAAGATTAATAGATGCCAAAAGTGAGTACATATTATTTAAATCAATTTCAATTAGATATCAAATAATGTATAATATTTTATCTATAGCTATGCTTCCTGTTAAAACCGATATACCCCAGAGTTTATGTCGCCTATGTCCGGGTGCCAGAAGATCATTCTTTTGTCGCATGAAACTTAAAGCCGCCAGTAGTAGTCAAATCAAAGAGGAGTCGGATACATCATCATCATCACGTAGTTCTACCAAACGTAAATCTAAATTAAGTATGGATGAAAAATATCGGGTTATACAATGTACGGGTTATTTGAAATCCTGGGCACCCATTAAAGAAGAAAATCAGGATGGTGACAATGAAGAACAAATAACAAATTTGTCTTGTTTGGTGGCCATAGGACGTATACCCTCAAATGTTATGGAAGATCAAACCTCCTCATCGTTAGATAATCATCCGAATGTGAGACATGTTAATTTTTTATCCCGACACTCGGTAGATGGAAAATTTTTATTCATTGATCAAAGGTTCGTGTAGCATTTTTAGATTAATTAAATTTAATTTATGAATAATTATGAATTCTTTTTCCTATAGAGCCACTTTGGCTGTGGGTTTTTTACCCCAAGAAATATTGGGCAGTAGTTTTTATGAATATTTCCATCCCGAAGACATTCCCGCTTTAGCTGAATCCCATAAAACGGTTTTACAGGTGGCCGAAAAAGTCACCACACAAGTTTATCGTTTTCGCTGCAAAGACAATAGTTTCATACAACTGCAGAGTGAATGGCGGGCATTTAAAAATCCTTGGACTACAGAAATTGAATATATAATGGCTAAGAATTCGGTATTTTTATAAGCATTTTTTTTTTTAAATTTAGTTTTAAAATACGTACTATATTATACATTCTATATATTAATTTAATACTAATAATATTTTTTTAATCCCGAACAAAAAAAATAATAATAAAAATCATATAAATGTGTGTCGAAAAGATATAAAAAAGTGATAAAAGGGATTGTTTCTTTTTATAGCATGGGAATACTGGACGAACTGAAAGCAATCTCTAGAAAGAGAAATCGAAAGAAATGAGACTTGATTGATTGATTCTTTAAAACATGGTGAAAGTGTAAAAAGTCAGCTGTGAAATAGTTTCAAAATTTTTTGTTAAATAACTGGAGAATATGATCAAGATAATCAAGATTCCTTATACAACTTATAGCTTAATTTTCTAATGATTTGATACGAAGAATTGAATTCAATTCAGACTGAAAATTAACATTCAAAATGCAAAAGGATTAAGACAAGAATCCCAAAAATAACTAAAACTGACTTTATATATATAAAAAAAATACAAGTAAGTCACAGTAATTCTATTCTTTTTATTATTTTATTATCTATAGGTCCCTAGAATTAATGTAACTAGATTTTTTAGACCAGTAGTCGCCATTTTATCTTAACGTTTTTTTAAATAAATTTGTAACTTTAAAACTATAGAATAATTTTTAATGACATTTTACAGGGACATTCTTCAGTATTTTTCCAATTTATTTGGAAGAGTACGTGTTCTTAGTAGATCCAAGAGTTGGAGGGTAAAACCACCATTTATAAGTTTAATTTCATTTATAATTTGATTGAAAAATTATGTACATACAGATAGTCTCTCTATAAAATAAGCTTAAGAGTTTCCCGGGACAGTGCCAAGGCCTATAAAAAGGTAAAATTTTGTTTTGAATTTAGTTTATTTTCCATTTGCTTTTCCTAAAAAAATGAGTACGAAAATTATTTTATATTTTTAACAAAATCCAACATGGTCCTACAAAAAGTTGGCAAAGCATTGTCCTCAAGCTATTTCTTATGTTTAAAAAACAGAACCGGGTGAACTTGTCCGTTGTTAGAAAACCTGTTTCAGATAGATGTTGCAAAAGCCAAGGAAATAGAAATCATTTTTAAATAGCTCCCAACACAAAGCGCGGAAATTGAAGCCAAGTTTTCAAAAACAAAAGAAAATGGATGACGAAACATATGTTCTGTCAGATTTTCGCAACGCAATTTTATGTTGCTGCTGCTCGAGGGAATGTTGAAGAAAAGTTTAGGATCCAAGAGCAATCAAAATTTTCTAAAAAGTTCTAAGTATGACAAGCAATAGGCAGTTGCGGTAAAAGAAAACTGCTTCCATTTAAAAGACTTCACAATGTGTCCACTTATTTCAGACCTGATTTGGCAACCTGTCACTATGGTAAACAGGCTTTTTCATCACAAGTGATTAAAACTATAAAATGTGGCATCCCCTTTAGCGTGTTCAGTGCTGTGATACAAGAACCAGAGACGTTTATCATTTTAAACGTGTTCAATTCCAACTCTTAGGCTTCTAAGTATTTTATTGCAGTTTTAAAAACGAATTATTATTTACTATTATTTGTCACTAGTAAATATTTTGAAAATTATAGGAAAACAATTATAAAGCAAAAACAAATATGGCGAAACAAATGTTATTTTATAGGATAAATAATTGTTTTATAGTTTCTTATGTAACAATTGTTATATAATCCATTGTGTTGCTTTAGATATCTATGTCTTTGATATATATTACAATTTATTAAAGTCAATGAACAGAATTAGACACGCTATACAAGAGTATATCTTGTACATAGGAGATGGTTATGCTTAAGCGCTTACTGGTCTCATATTGAGTGCACTGTCTCAAACCTCATGGTTAAGGACCACATGATGCAAGACATTTGTTTAACTGGCAGTCCAATTCTATCTCTTTCAGTTCTGGATCGAAAAGTGGTTGATTCGATGTCTTGACTTGAACTAAAATATGTTACAGTTGTTAAAAAAACGAACAACAACAAAAAGTAACTATTTGTAATAGATGTGGCCGTAAGTCTAAATGTCTTTCAATAGTTTTGGGTAGCTGGGCGTCTATATGAGTAGAATTTTGGGCATCTCCTTTTTTAAATTCTATAGAAACGATTCTGCGAAAAAATAATAATTTTAATAAAATTTTACATGAACTTTTTGCGAAGTTTTCAATTAATTTGGAGCAATACGTGTTCTAAATGACTCCAGATGGAAGGGACCAAGTATAAATTAAATTGGAAAGGTAATTACTTTAAAAATAATAATATGTGCATTAAGAGTGTTAGAACTTTATTTCTTCAATCATTTTTCAAAAAAAAAAAAAAAAACGAAACTTTTGTATTCGATATATTTTTCGTGGAAATATTTTTAATATTTGACCCTAAAATCTATATAAATAAAGCTATAAATATGAAATTGAAGTATAATATGGACAATAACAGTTACTAATACAGGACTGAAAACAAATTCCCACAATTTTATTCCGAAATACCCAAAATTTCAATTCGGGGAAAACTTTTTTCAAAAGTTTATTTTTTCAGAAATTTACTTTTTTCAATAAATTGATTATTCTGACGCGATAAATGCCTTAAACCATTAGATATTTTTGAGTATGTAGTGAACATATGAAGGTATGTTTATATTCAAAATACTTTTTCTTTAATTTAAATTTTGAAATTTTTTCTTTTTCAAAAACTTAAGAAAACAAATTTTTAAATTTACAAAATTACGTTAGGGTTAGCGGGGTAAGTGTTGCCCCTAATGCTGTCGCATTTGCTTTATATGCATTTATGTCAGGTATTCTTTTAGTATCATAAAGAAAATTTTATAGTCTAGAGGAAAATGTTGGATTTTAAAATAAAAAGTGTTTACCACCTTTTTTGGAAAAATGACAAAAAAAATCACATTTTCTGTTTTCTTTTAAAATTTCTATTTCCAAGTAATCTAACTTTTTATTGGTTCCATAGGTATATGATTTCTGCTTACAAATTGTGTAGAATTTTGTAAAGAATATCAGCAATGTTTGAGAATTTAATATGGACCCGAATTAAGCCCACCAAGTTCAAAAATGAAAAAAACTCCTGCAAATAAGTGAAAATTTAAGTTTTATTTGAATTTCTCAGAAACTATAAGAGATGTCACAAACATTGAGGCATGCTTTTTGTAGCATGCTATATGGAAACAATATCACAATCACAATTATAATCCGATTTCAATAAAAATTGGCTCGATTTTTTATCATTGTCGTAAGTGATTTGCTATTTTTTGCAAAAATGAGTCAACATTTCACTTAGTTGTAAATATCTCTTAAACTTTAAGATATCTCACAATTATTTCAGAACATATTTGTAGAGAACTTTATGGAGTGTATATAAGTAAAATTTGTTATACCCTACACCACCACAGGTGGTGGGGTTATTATGCGTTTGTGCAGATTTTTATAATGGACAGAAAGTCCTATCACGACTTTTAAGTATATCTTTCGTCTCAGAATCACTTCCTAAGTCGCTGTAAGCATGTACATTCATACGTCCGGCTAGTTGTCCATGTTAAGTTTGTTCGCAAAGTACAAGTCGCAGTTTTGAAGATATCTTAATGAATTTTGGGAAGTACTATTATTTTGGTCCAAGAATTTATTGAATTTTGTTATAATCGGTCCATTATTTCATATAGGTACCATAGAAATTTCTCCCCAGAATGCGATTTTTATCCCATAAAATTCCTAAATATAAAACGATTTTAAATAAATTTTGCAAAACTATGTCCTTTTATATTCTAAAACGGTGTGCCAAATTATATTAGGTTCAGTCTATTATTTCTTATGGGATCCATGCAACCAGCCTTCCAAATATCGCTATGAAATTCAAAAAAATCGCAAATATACGTGGATATTGTAAAAAATATTTACCAAATAAGAGAAAACCAAAAGTCAAAAACGCTGTGTGAAATTAAACGAGGGTTGGTCTATAATTTTTACGAATTCCCATATAACCCTACAGAAAATATACCCCTTAAAACGCATAAATTTTACATAAATATTAGTATCATAATAATAAATTGCACACAAAAGAATAATAAGGACAGCAATTATGCGAGGGTCGTTTATAAATTTTTCGTAGTTGGACATGACCGATTATAACATTTTTACTTGATTTTTTTTCTTATAAATTTTTATTAACGTTGGCATTTTTGTAATCTTTCAAAAACGAGGTGAGCAACTTTAGAACTTCATCCCTTTTCCTATGAACATTTGAAAAAATATAAACTGCAGCAAATCAATTGAAAAATACCTTAATAATGTCCATGTGAAATTTCATTAAAAATTATTCAGTGGTGCCAAAGTTATAGAATTGTTTCCAAAAAAACGCTTCGCTATTGAGTGTTATTGATAAATGAATTTTAATTAGTTTTCTGATAAACCTGACCTAATAACAACAATTACAATATGTTTAGTTAAAAAAATTAACACTAAATATTGATAAAAAAATAAATAAACATTTATTTGATAGAATTATAGTTCTTTTTGTTCTTACCAATAATCAAACTGATAGAACGAAGGTGGAAACATAAAAACACCTCCAAACAGTTATCGCTGACGAAAGAAAAGAGAAGTCGATTAACTCTAAGACAGATTAAAGTTAATTTACAACTTTGAATGATAAAAATAATAATTTCACTTTTCCATTAGAGAATACTACTATTGGAACTGCACAATGCTTTTAATGAGCTCTAAGGCTGATAATAATGATTAAATGAGTTTACAATGGAAAAAAAGGTGAATGAATGACAAATCGAAAATTTAGCGAAATAGAAAACGTTTTGTAGTTAATTCTGGAATATCTTTAAATAATGTTAATCGAAATGTCTTACAGACACTCAGTATCTCGAATACCGTAGAAATGTGTTGAAAATCACTAAGTTTGGCTTAAGGAAGTAATGTTTACGTTAGATTCAGGCCAATCGAGCAGCTCCTAAGCATTTCTGCCTACGGATTACAGACTTGGCATTGCTCCAATTTTTCTGCCTCGTCACACATACTGCAGAATTCGGGGTATCTCTATACCAAAATTGTAACCTTCGCTTAAAGGGTCCATGACACGTTAGAATCCTATAAAAGTCTCTCAAACCTTGCGCCTCATGTCAATGATGATGTCTGCTCCTCTAGGATTAAGTTGTGGCCATAAGGTTCTAGCCACCCTACAGTCAGACCTTTCACCCCGGGCACGGCTCACTCGAGTTTGAAATCTTTTATCAATTTTTGACTTAAGTAAACCATATTTAAGTTAGATTTCATGCCAAGATATACACATTTTCCACAAGTATTTGGTATCTATAAAAAGGTTAGAACTTGAAGATTTACAATTTGTGAATTAAAAAATTACAGAATCTTATTTGAGGTGGAACATTTTGAAAAAACTAAAGTGACCATTTTTTGTAATTTATTTTAAAATCAAAATCACTTAAATCGGAATAAAATCAAAACAAAAAGCGCGATTTATTTGAAATTTCAGCACAAAATATATAAATTATTTCATGAATCAGGGAATTAAAAATATTTTCATTTTCCTTATGAAAATAACCCAAAATCCCAATCCGAATAAAACAGGTTTAAAAACCTTTAATATTTTTTCAACTGAGATAATCACCCTGTCATTATAAAGGGCATTTGACGAAAATACTTCTTGGGTCTCTTTACCTTACATATGTAGCTATATAATAAAGATATATAAATTAAAATAATGTCCACTTTTTTACATGAATATACCCAAAATCTCAATCCTTATAAAATTTTACTATTTTGATTGAAATAATTACCAGACTTTATAAAGGCCGTTTGGGGAAAAAAACTTCTAGGGTAAATACCTTACATAGCTATATAATATAGATAAATTTATTTAAAAAAATGTTCACTTTTCCTTACGAAAATATGCAAAATCTCAATCCCTTAAAAATGAGTTTAAAAAATTTAACATTTTTTTGTTTTAATCACCCTGTAGCTTTAAAGGTAAATACTTCTAATTTATTTATCTTATATATGTAGTTATATAACAAGGATAAATGAATTAAAAAACTTTTTCCCATGGAAATATCCAATCACAAAAACGAGTTTTTTTAATTATACTTTTTGATTGAATTAATCACCCTGCTTTTATAAAGGGGATTCGGTGAAAAATACTTCTTGGTTTTATACCTTAAATATAAAGCTTTGTAATAAAGAAAAAAATGCCCAGTTATTTCAACGAAAATACGTAAAAAACGAGTTAAAAAATGAGACTTTTTTCTTTAATTTAATCACCCTGTAGCTATAAAGGGTATCAGCGGAAAATATTTCTAACGTATTTACCTTATATATGTAGCTATATAACAAATTTAAATTAATTGAAAAAAATATTTTTTCCTATGGAAATACCCAAAATCCCAATCCCTATAAAGCGAGTTAAAAAACTCAACTTTTTTCTTTGATTTAATCACCCTGTTGCTACAGAGGGCTTACGGCGGAAAATACTCTTAAGTTTAATATCATACATATATAGCTATATAATAAAGCTAAATTTATTTTTGTAAAAATGTCAAATTTTCTCTACGGAAATCTAGACCCAAAATCTCAATTTAAATAAAACAAAATAATTACTTCCTCGTTATATATGACTGCATGGATAAATGGCCAACTTTGCAAAGACATCCACTAGCCCTCTGATTATATGAGGGCTTGTCATTCTGCACATCAACTCAATAATACCTCAACTATAACCATGTTAAATTCTATAAAAATATCTCCATCAGTTACAGAGTTATTTCTCAAAAATGTTTAAGTCACCACAGTGTGTTTGTTCTTACACCGTCATATCCACATCCAAACAATTGCATACATTGTTTTCAGTTTTTATTTCATTCATATTTATTTAATTGTAAATTGTTAATAACATTCACGTAATTAATTTCTTTTTAAATATTTAATTGTAAATTTTTTTCGCCTGAGAAATTTAAATAGAATTTTATAATTATAATCGTCAACATGTTGATTGATGAGTGAACATGTTGTTAATTGTCTATAAATATTTGAACAGACTTCTGTACATAATAATTGTTATTCTTAAAAGAATGAATTTATTAAATGCGAATAATTATGTAAACAAACATCTGTATGTATTCCTATAAAATTTATGTAATATTATGGCACAGTGGTTTGAAAACGATATTTTTGGGAGATAATTCTATAACAATTGAAACGTATTAGAAATTTAAATAAATTTCACAAAGCAAGAACTAAATATACTCAAGTTAATTTGAAGAAGTATGGGTTCCCAGCAGATCAGGGTAATAGGGGGTGAACATCTAAAGTTGACCATCTCAAGTATATTGATATTTTGAAAATTCGTTCAAATTCCATCTATAGTTTCAAACAAAAGGTATGTAAGGTAAGGTAACGAAGGGTTAAATCAGATATCTAGAGAAATGCATCCACAATAGGAATCCTCCTAGCCACTCAATACTATTTATGAACCCTATCAGACCATCCAATCTATAGCCCATGGATATCGAGCAGTTCCTCAAAGTAATGAGTAGCTAACTAGCTCTGCCTACGGGACTACAGATTTGGACAGTGGCACAAAATATGCTCCACTATCACCTCTGCCTCGCCACACATTCTGCAGAATTCGGGAGTACCTTCGCCTAAAAGGCCCATGACCTTTTAGACTCCTATCGAGGCTCTCAACCCACAGTCATGGTTCACTCGAGTCTAAAGTCTTTTATCAATCTCACCAAAGAAGAGGCCTATATATAGGTAATCTTGGCAGCTCATTATCACCTACCAGGGTCATGTCCGCGCCCTTCCTTACAAGCTCGTGTGCAATGTTGTTGCCATGAACATTGCTAATAAGTAGTCTAGACAAGATGCGACTTCAACAAATGTCCCTTCCGCCTGCAAGACACTACACTCTTTTGGCAGACATAACACCATCCTCATATCCTGAGGATGGTGCACCAGTGCATTCGTAATGAAGGCACAGTTTGCAAAATACCTTATCAACATCTATCCATTAATCCCTTTCAGATATTACCACTTCTGAAACCAAAATAGGCCATAGGGATCATATAATCCATCACATTATGACGAACGTGATCCCCTAAGCCCGTGTGTCCTACGTTACGTTACATAAATTCAAAAGTCCTGTTTCACTCAACCTAAAGATGCTCTTAGATGCTACTCACCTCACGTACCACTCTAATGGTAGCAGATAGAGGACCACATCAAAGACAGTCTCTGTTGCTCGCCTTACGCAATGCGTCCACAATATAATCCAACTAGAGATATTAAAATTCCAAACTTTTTAAAACTCTTTTAAAGCCAGTTTTTTGTATGAACTTTTTAATTTCCTGATAATTCTCCAAAGAAATCTTAACAAAAATATGTGTAAAATAAATCTGCATGATCTCGGGTAAAAACTTTGCTCACAAGCCCTATTGAAAGTTTCAAAATTTTTAATAAAAAATAAAACTTTCTTTACTTACATTTCATATTGTAAAGCTGGTATTATGTTTATAATATGTAATTGTACACATAAGGTAAACATCAAATTTTTTGCCGGACGCCTCTGATAGGGTAACCATCTGATAGGGTTACCATTTCTATGAAAAAACTCGAAGTTTGAAACAAGATTTAAACGGATTCCCGTCTTATATAACAAATTTTAAATTCTCCATATTCCTTTTCTTAGATTTCAAATATTTGTATAAAAATTTTATAACTCTTTCAGAAATCCAATCTAAACTGGGCCACCTCTATTAAAATTTATATATTTTTCATACATTTCTAAGAGAGTTATCATTGAAATATAAGAAAAAATAGAAAATTTTGCTGGAGGGAACCAAGTTTAAGTTATGTTTTAATTAATAGTATAAAGTATTTTATATACATGTTTGATATCGTTGGAAAGGTAATTACTTGAAGAATAAAAATTTATAATTGCTAAATTATTACAACAAAATTTCTTTAAGAAATCTTTCAAAAAAACCTAAAATTTGTATTTTCTTTGCAGGTTTGAGAAAACATTTTTAATGTTTGACCTTAACAAAAAACAATATAAACAAAGTTATTATTATGAAATATCGGTATAATATTAACAAATTTGTATTTTAAACAGAATTGTAAATAGATTCCCATTTTGTTATTCCTAAATACCCAAAATTCCAATTCCGGCAAAACTTGTTTTAAAAATTGGCTTTTTTCAGTAAATAGATCACACCGTCGTTATAATACGTTTGGACTATAAGAAATTTTTGGTGTCTATAGAAAACACATATAGTTATATAATCGCGATACATTTTCTTAAAATTTTGAGTTTAATATTATTTTTCTTAGAAAAACTTAGGAAAAACTATTATGAAATTAATGAAATTCTGATAGGGCTTAAGGGGAAATTATTTCGATTATGGATATGGATATGGGATTTGCTTTAACATTAGGAATTCTTTCAGAATTATTAGGATGAAATTACAGTTTAGAGGTAAATAGTGGACTTAAATAGCAATAAAGTGTTGCCACTTTTTTGAAAATTAAAAAAACGTTTTTTTTTTTTTAATTTACAATATAAAATAATATATATTTTTAGCCGATTCACATCTATATATAATTTTTGCTTAAAAATCGTTCAGAATTTTGTGCTGAATCTAAACAATATTTCAGAATATTTCTTAGAATCAAATTGAGTTTACCAAGTTAAAAAACCGAAAAATCATTATGTTTGAAAATTATAAAAATTTTACTTTGTTGTTTATATCTTTTAAACTATAAGAGTTATTACAAATGTGTAAGAATATTTTGTACAGAATCATTAGATCTATCTATATACAAAAGCTTTTCTTAATCAAAAAGTACATGAAATTTTGGCGATTTATTAAAAATTATAAATAACCGAGGTGGTCAATTATGGAGGTCCAACTCTAGTTCCCTGAAACCACTATGAACTTGTACTGCCACCGAAATAATTCGAAAACCAACTCTAGAATTATTGTGTGTAATTCCATGAAAAAATATTCAACAGTTTCAAAGTCAGAGAAGTATTTTCAAAAAATTGTTTCAATGAAATTATAACTAAAATTTTGACGATTTTTGGTGATCCACCCCTTATCTGCTGGACTCACATTAAATATGTGTTACACATTGGAAAACACCACAAGAATGTCTATGTAAAATTTTATAAAAATATAATCAAAAGTTACATTAAAATAATTTTTTGACGATTTAAAAATATGTTCATGTCCAAATTGACCAAGTTTGAAGATCGATCGTTCGTTACCCACACTCACTAAGAACATCTGCTGCTCCAAATTAATTGAAAAACATCTCAAGAATGTTTTATTTTCAAAAAAGCAATTTCGAACCACTGTACGTATTTGAACCACTTTACTGGTGAAGTTGTCAACAAAAAATTGGTAGAATGAGTAAAGCGAATAACTCAACGTGAAGTTCACAGACTCCTCTATAATTCTTAATAATGGAATTTCGAAATAAAAAATTGAAAAACATTTGGAAATTGTATTTTTCATAATACTTTATTAAATTCGTTACTTTTTCTTTTAACTTAAATCTAAAAACTTATTTTAAATTAATTATAATTTTAATTATTTTCACTAAATTTTACTTCTTTAATGCATTTTTAATTTCACCACAAAATGCCTCTTAAAGTAGCAAATTTGCTGACTTAATTCCCCTCTTTCCTTTTTATAAATTTTATTTTATATGGTTTCGGCGATAAAGTTATGCCCGGCAAAAGATTTAATGAGGGTTTATCCTCCTCCTTGTCACTTAGAACCAATTCGAAAGTCTGGCAAATTTTAATTAAAACCGAAAAAAGACAAGCTCTAGCCATAGCATCACCCAAACAACGTCTGCGTCCCTGGCCAAAAGGCATAAAATATTCATCTTTAAAGGTTTTACCCTCAGCGTCTATAAAACGTTCGGGTCTAAAGTTCTGAGGATCTTTCCAATGATCGGGATCCATTAATACCGATCTTAAGCCTATTAAAATAGTAGTATTTTTGGGTATATCATAACCAGCTAATTTTGTATTCCATAAAGCTCGGCGGGGTCCTGTTATGGGTACAATATGATAAAATCTTTGTACCTCCATGATAAATGCCTCCATATAAGGATAAAATGCTTTAGAACTCAAATGAGGAAAATCGGTATTTTTAGCGTTGGCCTTGATTTCTTCATAAATCAACTTTTGCATTTCCGGACGTAATGCCAATGTCATTAATGCTAAATCGGTGGTGGTGCTGGTGGTCTGAGAACCCGCTATAAAGAAATCTAAAATGGTCATGGTCAATTGGGTTTCATTGAAGGTGGAATTTTCATTAGCTTTATTGATTTCCTGTTGCATTTCCCGTATATACGCATAAATCAAATCACTGTCCGCATTTTTTTCATTAAGCGAAGCCTTATGTTCATTAATGGTTTCCATAAAGAAATGAAATAATTCATTATTCAGTTGTCGTATTAAATTATAACCCGTTTTATCGGGAGCCACAAATCTTAACCAGGGGAATTGGGTTAAAACTCCTCCTGACATATCAAAAACTTTAGATCTGCGATTCATTAAATCCAACAGTTTGACCAAACGTTTATCATCACGCTTGAAACGTTTACCCGCAGTCATGGACCATAAAACATTTATAACACTCTGGGCCAAAAATGATCCAGGCCACACTGGCTGCCCTTTGAATTCTTCTATAAATTGTATTAAACTTTCTGTTTCCTTTTCTATATGCTGTTCCATTTGGGTGCGTCCATAGCCCACGTGACGCATTTGTTTCATAGCAAAATTACGATGTTCATACCATAATTGACCATCCGTACATGTGATACCTTTGCGGGTACCCATTGTTCTTAAACGAAGAAAAAATGTATCAGGACGTCCTTCAAAAACTTCTTGTAAATGTACTTCTTTAACTAAGGGATAAGAGAGGGCCACCACTACCAGTTCACGTCCTAATTTTATACCCAATATATTGGAATTATAGCGTTTAGACCAATTTTCAAATGCCTTGTGTTGTCCTCCAGCTGCCACGGCTTCTTTGCGCAATTGTATGGTATTACCCACCCAGGGTACAAAATCGGGTCCTAAGAAAAGTAATAAATAAGATAATATTATAATCGAGTGTTAATATCAAAAAAAAAAAAAAACAATTTATCATAAGATTACCACTACAAGTGGTAAAGAGGGTATATTAACTTTGTCATTCCGTGTGTAACGTTAAGAAGAAATCATCTTAGACCTCCAAAAATATAACTTAGTTGATGACTCATTAAGTTTTCCGTGTTATAATTAAGAAAATCTTGTATATATTGTATAGGTTTACATGTGTTTATGAACGAACATAACGTATTTACCTCACACACATTTGTGCTAAAGGGTATTGAAGATTCGACATAGCCGAATATATCATTCTTACTTGGTTTTATATATCATCATTAGAAAAACCAAAAGCATTTCAATTTATATACACTGGAGCCCCGACTTGCGTCGTTTATAAAAACTAAAAAATCGATTGCTCGTTGCAATTTCAAATTTTCGTTTTGACCCCGATTTGCGTCATTTGGATTTCGATTTGTGATGCTAGCAACTTATCAATTTTTTACTGCAGCATTGTGGATTTTCATTTTAGCATCATTGATAACACTGATTGTCATCTGTACGTTACACAGTTCATCACCTGTAAGTTTTGTCATTTTGAGCCTGATTTGAGCCGTTAAAAACTGTTAAATTTTCTTATTGCAACATTGTTAATTAAAATTTTTAGCATCATTGATAACACTGATCATCTCCTGTACGTTAAGTGTTCAAATTTCTTGAAATAAGGAAAATTCCCTTGTCTTTGTGGTGCTAAGAAATGAGTATGGTCACCGTAAAAATGTATTGTGTGATACACCAAAGTACATTTGGAATTACAAAAAAAAAACATAATAAAACATTATAAATCGAGAGAAAAGGCTGTTAATAAAAGAAGAGTTCCTGGACTAGCACATGTAACAATTTGCAGCAGAGACAATGATAAAATAAATCAATTAGGTGAAATTGTCACACCAATCCAATTAGAACAAGATTCCATAGCAAGAAATTCTTTATTGATTAAGGATTTCAATTTGGATACATGATCGCAAAAAATGGAAAAAATGCCACTCAGTAAGGACGTTATAAAAAATAAATCTCTTTCCATTTATTACGATCTTAAGAAAAATGTTGCATCTAGTTGTATCGGAAATTCTGATGATTTCGAAACCAACAACGGTGGGTTTAACTTGTTCTTTATTAGAAAATCTTTTTTAAATTTCATTTATATGGAAAAGTTGATTCGATTTGCATCGCGTTTCTCCGGTCCCCATTAACGACGCAAGTCGAGCTCTAGTGTATCTTGTTTCTAATGGATTTTATCAATTCGCTTGAAATATTTATTGTTTATTTTAATTGGGATTTTAAGTAATTTTCAATGACTCAAATCAAATTAAATTGTAATAAACAATAAAATAGTATTTGAAGAAACTAATTAGAGTTATAATCGTTACATCGAAATGATATTTTTCTATATAACATTTCATTTTATATGAATGAATACCAAATCTAAAATCCCCACTAATCGTAACACTATTCATCCGATATTGTTTTAAATGAGAAATTCTGATGAGAAAAAGATATGTTATAGCTTAATTTGTCCAGAGAAATTATAGTTTAAATTAAACTTTAATCATAATTATAGATTTCTAATTAAAGTATTTAGTAGCTAAGAAAGCGAACTTAACATAAAACGTTAAGTCCGCCTGTAGAAAAAGGTGAAAATGCCAGTCATTACTAAAGCTTAATAGGAGTCAACATAGATTCTCTAGAGCCCTCAATATGCATGCAAAATTTTAATCCGATCTCGATTAGTTTTCGCTTTCACTAAAACAATATTAGTATAAATATATATATAAGTAAATGGGCCGATTTCGAAAATATAAAAAATCAAAATTCATTAAAAAAATTAGCTATTTCTCTGAATCAAAATTTTGTCTATTTATTCCATAGGAGGTTCAAAATATCTTGTAGATTCTTTAAATAATAAAAAAAAAAAATTCAGTTTTTTGCGCCATTTATGAACCAATTTCCCTGGATTTCAATAGCAAAATTCTCGAAAGCATTTCTAATCGTTTGATATAGATATCCTATATATTAATTAACTATATTCGGTTTCATAAACTTGATTTCATAAACTTGATTTCAAAAGACACACGGACGGACAGACGGACATAGCTCAATCAATTTATTTTTTCATACCGATCCAGAATATATTTAGATACTTTTGGGGGTCTTATATGTAGGAGTATTTTTGAAGAGAGTTTAAAGGACCAGCTATAAATCAAAATATTCATGTATAAGTGAAATGGTCATTATTTACCAGAAGAGGGTCTATAATCACCCCAACTTAACTTTAATGATGCCATTATTACCGAAATGGCCTAGTTTGAAAGGTTATTTATTAATCGTTAGACCAGCTATCAAATCAACTCGAAAACACCTAAACTGTAAGTGTATTAAATTTGATTAATTTTTATATCTCTGAAAGTTCAAAAGTTATTGAATTATTAAAAACTAATAAAAAAAAATCGTTTTGAAGCCACTGTCTGTTATAAAAGTATTTTTAACCAATAACCTTCTGACTAGATGGTGCTCAGTATTCCTCTAAATCATTGGAAAATTATCTTTATACCAAATTTATTTTATCTCATATAATAAATGAATTTTCGGCGAATTTTCGAAAAGAATCGTAATCTATAGGGCCATACACTAACCACTAGTCCAGCAGATGTTTCGTACATCTACAAATTAAATCGGAAACAACTCAGCTATGACCAAGTTACAGAAATCGTTTTGACGCCAATCAGTGACATAAATGTATTGTTGGCGAAGTTTCAAAAACTTTGTTAAAACCTAAATGGTAACCATTTAAGGTCATCCCCTAGACCTTTGACTAGATTGTCTGTAATCTTCCAATTCATTCCGAAAATTCTTCAGCTGTAATTTAATTTTGATAGTTAATTTGAAATATTGTACAGTGATTACAAATCGAGTTTCTTTTCATAATTCCGTAACTTTTGATTTTCTGAATATTTTTCAAATTAAATTTCTCATAAATATTTTTCAGATGTTTACCAATTTATTGGAAGCAGCACAAGTTATTAGATAGTCTAGGGAAAAGGGGTATATCACTAAAGTTGGTCACCTCTGGAATCAGTGTTTTTTTTATTAGAAAATCTAATCCTTCAGAATTTAACGCTTTTTTTGGGAAATAATTCTATAACTTTCGATTCACTGAATATTTTTTAATGAAATTTCTCATAAACATTCTTGATTGGAAGCAGTCAAATTATTAGAGCATCCAGGTGAAGAGGTGTGTGCTACCAAAGTTGTTTACCTCCAGTATGAACTTTTTTTCTCTAAAAATCGAACGCTTCAAATGTTTTAGAATTATTTCGAAATAAATTTGTTTTGACATCACTGTTGGACAGTGAAAGAAGAATTTAAGCTAATCCTCTATAAACCTGCGCCTCTGTTTCCTTTCCTAATTATATAACAATGTAATGTTAATGTATTACAATGCTTTTAAGGAAATTGTACCTTAAATGAGTGTGTTGCGACACAAATAATTTTAATTATTAATAAAATACAAATGTTAAGTTGTATTATTTTTCATCTTTTATACCCTACACTACCACAAGTGGTGAAGAGGGTATATTAAGTTTGTCATTTAAGTGTTCATGTATATGAATATTCTTGCATCAAATCAAAATGTGAGTCGATTTACCTATATCCGTCTATCAGCCTGACCGTCAGTCTGTCTGTTTGCCTGTTGTTCGCATGCTTACATTCGCATTAATAGATAGAGCTCATTGAAATTTGGCCTGGGTATTTGTTATAATCCTGAAAAGTTTCCTATTAAAAACCAGCAAAATCGGTTTTAGACCGATATCTGAGGCAACCTCTAAGTTCTAGCAAAGAACCCTCGTAAAACTGTCAATTATAAATCAATATAATAGAACACAATTTTGTTCTTATATACCTTATATATGTACTTCATAACCATTCCAAAAATTATCAAAATCGGTTCAGTAGAAAAAAGTTATAGCAAAAATATATAATTTTTCCTGTGTTATATTGATGAAAAAACTTTTTATATATTTTTTACGTTTGTGAGGGTATGTGTGAGTGTGTGTATGTAAGAAATATAACGTATTTACTTCACATGCAATTGTGTAGGAGGAGGGTATTTAAGATTCGGCATAGCCGATTAATACTAACTTGTTGTTAATGGAAATAACGTCTGATTTTAGAATTAAACTCGTGTCATATCAAATGTCAATCAAAATAAATAAATAAATAATTAAATAATTAACATAAAATATTAATAATAATTAGGAAAATTTATTAAAATTATTGAATTTTAGATACAAATTTAAGGCGATACAGTTAAGAATAAAAAAAGCGCTGCCTTATTAGTTGCCAAAGAAAAAAATCGACTCACCTGGTGGATAATTTAAAGGTCTTTTAGTGGATTTATACAAATAGTAACCCAAATAACCCAAAATTATGGTTGTGAAAAATATTAATGCATGCATTTTTTTATAAAATTTATTTTTATCTTTTTATTTATTTAACTTTTATTCTTTTCTTTTTAACTTTATTTTTTATGAAAAAATTTTCTTTCCTTTATTTTCAATTAATTTTATTCAATTTCATTTCCTTTTTTTAACTCCATTTAAACACACTCCGCGATTTTTCTATTTTTTATTTTTTACTTTTTATCAGACCTTTTTTTAAGTTCTTACTTTTACGATCGTTTCTCCTCAACTGATTGAGGCAAAAAAAATATCTACAGTTGTTGTAAATGTTCTAAGAAATATCAGCAACAGAAACGACTTTTATTTATAATTATCGTCAAAATTTCTTTTTAACGATAAGTAAATTTTATGCCTCTTTTGCGTTTTCCCTAACTTATTGTTATTGTAATGTATTTTATGCTTCCTCTTCTTCTTTAAAAAAAAAAATAAAGAGATTAATTTATTTAATTTTATTTTAACGATCAATTGATCGTGTTTAGCATAAAACTATTTTATGTAGTTTTATTCTCTCATATAATGTTAAATAGCATTTGTATATAAATAATAAAAATACGAGGGATGTGTATGAGAGTTTTACTAAAAACAATAATAAGAAAGTGATCTTTTTAAAGATCTTTAGAACGATCGTCGTAAAAAATTATAATTGACTATAAAACTTATTTATTAGCACTTTAATTGCAGTGATTCTTTATTAAAAAGTTTAATAATTTTAAAATCCCATTCCGGGAAAGTGGACCTTATAACTGATATATAGTTATATACAGCTGCAGTCAAAATAATAGCACCACTCACATGTCTTTGTTGCTGATTTGTGGTTTTGTTCATGTTTATTTTTAATTTGATTGAAAAGACAAAATAGGAAATGTGGACCCCACAAAATAACAGTTTGGAAAGAAAACATAAACAGTTCAAACAATTGTTATAGCATTTGGTGTAAAAGAGTGTACAGCTGCTTCTGAAATTTATTATTAACACTGTTTTCAAAGAAACGTAACGCCGTACTCCCGAAAAAACGTGAACTCATTAAAAAGTGAGGTTCTAATGAACGAAATTATGCCGTTATAAGAAGTTTTAATGGATAATCAAATAAAATGATACAAATTAAAAGTCGGGAGCTGTGGACGAAAAACTGTGCCGATACCTTTAAGAGTTCATTCTATATTACGACAAATAAAGAAGGCGACATTTAACTCAGCTGCGGGGAAAATGGAAAAAATAATTAAATCTCTCAATAAGTAATGAAACTATATCAGAAGCCCATAGACCATTAAATTCCTGCTCTTAACTGCTCCGCATGTCTCAAATAGATTAAAGTTTGCTAAAACTTACTTGGTTTGGCATATGGCAAAAGGAGAGAAGTCTAAAATATTTTTTATTTGTAAGAAGACTTCCAGGCAACACGACGGTTCTAGTGTTATCGCATGGAGGTGCTTTTCGTACTATGGTGTTGGACTGATTTCCCGTATTAAAACTGTGTGTCCAAATATGTGAAAATATTAGGCGAAGTATTGCATCTGAAGAAAGAACTGAAGACATAGACCGGAAACATTCCAACAAAATAGCTAAGAAGTGGTTCCAGAATAATAGAGTCACTGTTATAAAGAGCCACTGTTTAAAGAAGTGGTCGGCAATTAAACTGACTAATAATAACAATTTTTACACCACTTTTGGGCAGTCATAGAACGCTTTTTCCTGGAAGGTGATATTCGGCTGTTATTGCTATCGCTAAACGCTACAAAACGCTTAAAATATATAATAAACTCTATGCCATAAAATATCACTAAAAATTTAAACATAAATTAATTATTTTTAGATTTTTTGTTTTTTATAGTTGAAACCGGGTGGTGCTATTATTTTGATGCCAAGTTTTAACAAATTCTTTTGGAAACAATTAATTAAAAGAAATTTTTGTTCCTTGAGCTATTTCTGATTTTATTACAACAACTTTTTTTACAAATGACTTTAATGACTTATTAAAGAAGTCGTATGTAAATGGTGCTATTATTTTGACCACAGCTGTATATATCTTCATTAAAGTGACTGTTACAAATATCCTGTTCAAATGTTATCCAAAACTGTCAAAATTTCATTCACAAAAAAAATATTTCTTAAATTTTTGTTATGGACTCAAAGATCGGTCCATTACCTTTACTTTTCTTGGTCTTAAATTATTTTCAAAACTCTTTTTTGCTTATAACTCTCTAACTTTGTAACTAGTTCGTATTTTTTAATGAAATTTTCCAAAAACATTTTGAAGGTAATTTTCAATTAATTTGGAGCATCTCAAGTTATTAGAGAGTTCCGGAGGCGAGGCGTGAACCTCCAAAATTGGTCACCTAAACAAAAAGAAATAAATAAACTCATTTTAAAAACGACTTTTTGGAAATAATGCTGTAACTTTGGAATAAGTTAATATTTTTAAATGAAATTTCTCACAAGCAATCACCAACTGTTCTCCAATTGATTTGAAACAGTAGAATATATTAGAGAGTCCAGAGAACGAGGTGTGAACCTTTAAAATTGGCCACCTCGCATATGATTTTTTAGATATTTTTCATAAGGAAAATGAAAAAGTTATCCTCAAGGGATCAAAGTTGCAATTAAATTTGAATTAATAAACTAAACATCTTATATAAGTAATTGGTATCGTTGTAAAGGTAATTACATGAAAAATAACTATATAAACACAATAAAGTATTAAGAACAAATTGTTTAAATAAATTAAAAAAAAAGAATAATTTTTTGTTTCGTTAAAATTTTATGATTTTTTTTAATTTGACTTTAAATAAAATCTATATTTAAATAAAGTTATTCTTATGAAATTTGAATATAATATAAAGAATATTGTCCTTAATAAAGGACTATAAAGAGATTCCCACTTTTCAATTCCATAATACCCAAAATTCCCATTCGGGAAAAACTGATTTCAAAAAATTTGTTCTTTTCAGAAAATTTATCACTCGATCTTTATTAAAATGTTTGATCAATTACCGATTTTTGGGGATATAGAAAACATATTAAGGTATATAGACAAAGTATATTTTCTTTAATTTTAGCTTTAGCAGTATCTTTCTTCTTTAAAAATCTAAAAAAAAACATTTTAAAATTAAAGAAATTCCAATAGAGCTAGAGGGGAAAGTATTCCCCCTAGTGTCCTCGAATTTGCTTTAAAAATATGTACGTTTAGTATACTTACAGAATTATGGAGAAAATATTATAGTCCAGAGGAAAATTGTTGAATTTATAACGATAAAATGTTACCACCTTTTTGAAAAAAAAAAATAAATAAAATAAAAAATCCTGCCAGAACTAATGGGGAAATTGTATCCCTTTGTGTCTTCAGATTTATTTAACAGACATTTAAGGTAACATGCTTTCAGAATTATGAAGAAAGAATTATAGTCCAGAAGAAAAAAGTAAAGAAAAAATGTTACCACATTTTTGAAAAAAAATTTTTTTTTCAAAATAATATAACTTTTTATCGGATCCACATAGATCTATGATTCTTTCACATTGTTAAAAATTTTGCTTAGAATTTGAAATATATTTTAGAAACGTTTTCAGACCCAAAATGAGCCCACCAAGCTCAAAAAAAAAAAAAAAAAAAAACTAAAATAAATCATATTCGAAAATGGGTAAACATTTTTCTTTTGGTAAATATCTCTTAAGCTATATAAGATCTATATGAGGTCTATCTATATGTACAATTTTTGTTTAATCATATTATGAAAGAAGTTTTATTTTTTTTTAATTTCAATAAACGAGGTGTCCAACTTTGTAGGTCCACTCTCTATCCTCTGAGCTCTCTAAGAACTTATGCTCTTCCAAGCCAACTGAAAAATACCTCAAGAATGTTTGAGTGAAATTTCATTAAAAAATATTTAGTAATTTTAACGTAAAAAAATGTTAAAAAAAAGTTTCTTGAAAATCTTTTTCATACCCCAAGGAGACCAACTTTGCTGGTCCACCTCCAATCGCCAGAGCCTTCTTAGAACTTGTGCTCTTCTCAATCAATATCTCCAGAATATTTGTATTACATTTCCTTAAAAATATTATCAGTATTTCCAAAATAACAGCATTATTTTCCGAAAATAGCTTGCAAACGTGAAAAGTGTTGCCGTGAAGTTCGTTTTAAATAAAACTACATTATCAATTGTTTTTTTATTTTTCTGTTTTATATATTTTTCTTCTTTTTCTTAAATGAAACAAAATGTGTGATTTTTTTTTGTTTACATTATTATTTTTTTACTTATTACAAAATGTTTTTGAAACATTAGATTTTGAGATGAAAAAATAAAATTTGAAATAAAATAACATTATTTTTGTTTTTTTTTTTCTTTCTATATACGTTTTACATTTTGAAATATATTTTTTTATAATTTTTTTATAATTAATTAAATTTAATACATACAATTTAGTTATATTTAATTAATTAATAACAACTTAAATTTTAGAGGGGCAAAAAATATACTGAACAATTTTTGTTTAAAAAGAAACATTTATTTTAATTTAAAATTATAGAAGTTTCTTTTTTATTTTAAAGATAAAACTAGATTTTTTAATGTAAATTTATTTATATTTAAATTAATTTTATTTAAAATTAATTTAAAATTTAATTTTTAAATTTTTGTTTTTAAGCTTTAAATTTCCTTGTTTTTTGTTTGGTTTTATTATTATTTGTTAAATAATTAATTAATAATTTGTTTATACATTTGTTTACTAATTTTAAATTTTAAATATTTATAATTTTATTTAAATAACTCTGTGTTTTTTTCTATTTTATATATATTTGATCATCACTAGACTCGTAAATTCTTATCACTTACAAAAAATCACTTTTCAATTTCTTTCAACAGGTTACAATTTTAATTTTACGAGAGTCAAGTTGACAACAAAAGTTAGCAAATAATTTGAAAGTAAAAACAATGGCAACCCTATTTTCATAATTTTAAACAATTTTTCAAATGAATATACCTCGAAATTAAAACAGTGAAAATGTACTAAAAATATAGGAAATAAAAGATTATACTTTTCGTTTTTCCTATTACAGAAATTGCTCTGAAATGTTTGTTATCATTTTAACCTATAACACCTCTATATATTAGAGACAAATCGTTGTTTATAAATATACATAAATTTTGCTAACAAAATTCCTAAAATTTCCTTCAAGAAATCTAAGCAAAATGGGAAATTAAATATCTCAGGAGCTGCTCTATTTGTTCTTTCATTGTTTCAAAAATTAAGTGCACTTGAAAATTAATAAAATGGGGTTCTCCTAATACCCTCGAATTTACTTTACATTCATTTACATTAAGAATTCTTCTAAAATTATCAAGAAAAAAATTATAGTCCAAAGGAAATTAGTGCATTTTAAATTAAAAAATGTTACCACCTTTTTTGAAAAAAAATCACATTTAATTAAAAAAGTTCTATTTCAAAATAATATAACTTTTTATTGGATCTATTCTATACCTTTTAAAAATAATATTTACAATTTTGTTTTTAATTTAAGCAATATTTTATATATTTTTTTTGCAACCAAAATTGAGCCTTCTGAGTTAACAAAAAGTTTAAAAATAAATTCTGTAAACAAGGTGACCAATTTTGGAGGTCCTTTAACATCTCCTGAACTCAGTATTAACTCATTAAAATCCAAAATAAATTGGTGAACACCTCAAGAATGTTTGACTTAAATTTCATTAAAATATTTTGTTATAAAATTTTTATTAAAAATTTTAATTTAAATTGGAAGATCCAAAAGTGGTCAAATTTGAAGGTCTACTCTTGGAACTCAGGACTCACTAAAAAATTGCGCAAATCCGAAATCAATTGCAAAACACCTCAAGAATGTTTGTGTTAAATTTGAGTAGTTCAAATCACATTTTTTTAAAAGTTACACTTAAACGTTTCTCATTTGTAGGACCTGGAATGCGGTATGTCCATTATTTAAAGTTGGTATATTTTTATTTCAATTGGACAATATCTCAAGAAAATTTGTGCTAAATTTCATTAAAAGATGTTGAACAGTTCTAAAGTTACACAATTTTGTACAAAAATTCACAAATTACCCTTTAAAGTCCTTGATTTGGTAAACCTTGGAAAGCAAGATCAATTTTAAAAATAAAGCCATAATTTACGGATGATCTACTTTTATTTCCAGTATTTGTAGTATTTCAACACTGTTCCATTTTGGAGTTATAAGAAATTGAGAAATGCTCCATTACTTCAAAAACAAAGTTGTCATTGTTTTGTTTACAATTTTTTTGTTAACTTTTGTTGTTAACTTAACGCACGTTTTAATTTGTTTTGTTTTATTTTCTTCAGAGAAATAAATATATTTGCAATTACATACAATTAATTTATTTATTATATAAATATTTTTTGTTAATATTAAATCGTTTAGAATGTACATAAATATATATAATTTGTTTTGTTTTTGTATTTATAATATCGATATATATAGACTATATATATAAACGGTGTTCAACAATTTGTAGTAAATAATGTTTATTATTTATTTTAATAAGGGAGAGAGATTTTTCTTAATAAATTGTGGGAGAGAAGGATAATAATGGCAGGAAATTGGCTTAATTAAATTAGAACAAAAAGGATTTCAAGGAAATCGAAAAGGAAATGCCGTTAAAAGAAAACACACAAACTTGCAGTGTTAAATAAATAGAATAGAGTGGCCAGATTGTATGTTTTCGTTTAAAGGTATTTGATTTTATTCCTTTACAAGTCCTTTTCTTTTTTTAGCAGGTTTTGTGGGATTTTTTAATTAAATTTATTTTTTTGTAAATATTTTCTTTCTATATATTTTTTCTTTAAATTAAGTTTTATATTTTATTTTTTTTTATTTATTTAAATTTACATATATTTTTTACACATTTACAACTTTATATTTTCATTTATTTATATTTTTATTTAAAGTGAACACAAAAATAAATATTTTCTTTTCCTTTTTCTTTAGGCTTTGGAAATTTGTTTGGGATTTTTTTTCTTAATTAATAAATTAATTAAATATATTTCTTTTTTTAATTGTTAAATTTAAGGGATTTGTTTTTATAATACATATAAATAACATTTATATAATCTTTATTGTGGGTTATTAAAATGGTGCGATCCTGAAATGGTTTCATGGGTTTGATTTGTGTTTATTATTTTCTTCTACGTTTTGAAAGGATTTAGAGATTTTTTCCAATTTTATTTTTGTATACCAAATTAATAAAAATTTTTTTTGAATGGGAAATTTACTTAAAAATATATAAATTTTATAAAATAAAACTGACAACAAAAGAAATTTTAAAAAAATTTTAACTCCGAAATTTTTGAATTTAAAATTTAGATTTTAAACTTTTAATAAAAATTTGTTTAAATTAAAAATCATATCTATTTGAAATTTCCCTCAAATATGTATAAGATTGTGCTTTAATTAGAGAATTTAAAAAAAATCCTATTTTTCCTCAAGTAATACCCAAATTCCCCATCCAAATAAAACGTCTTTTAAAGGTTTACTAAAAACGTTTAGATTAGATTTTAGACAAATTTTTAAATATTTTACATAACTTTTTGGAATCTAGTAAATTTTTATAACAGAAAAATTTACAATTTTTAAAGAAATAAAAAAATCCCCACTTTCTCTTAAGGAAATACTCAAATTTCCAAAATCCCACAAAGAAAATTAAACTAAAGGAAGTTTAGTTTAGTTTTGGATGTTTAAAGCAAAGTTTTGATTTCTTCTGTAAATTTTTTTTTTGGATCTTGGAAATCGTAAGAACACAGAAACTGACAATTTGTAAAGAAATTAAATTCTCATCTTCTTCTTCGGAAAATTCGAATCTATATACAATAAGAACTTATGCTTAAATTAGAGAATTAAACAAATGACAAATTTTTTCTTTTGAAAATACCCAAAATCCCAATCCCTATAAAATGAGTTTAAAAATTTGAGTCGTTGCGAGGAAACGTCCGACAAAGGGAGTTTACCTTACATATATAACTAATGAAGGTAATTTGAAATCGATCACAGATTTTAAAGTTACATTTAAAAATAAAAGTAAAAATGATTTTTATTATAATTTTTAAAGTTTGTATAGGGTTGTGCATGGGTTGATCTTTGACCTAAGCGCCTATAAATTCAGAAACTACTTGTTGGAAGCTTCCTCCTGTATAATGCAGATAATTTAAAGTTGATTCCTGTTTTGGATCCTGAAAAAAGTGAAAATATTTTTTTCAAAATTGTTAAAGTTTGTGTAGGATTAATGGGTTAACCTTTAACCCCAGCTCCTACAAATTCAATTTATATGAATTTTCCCTTGAAACAAAAAATTTAATTTATCGGTCATAAATATTGTCAACTTTTTGGTAAAAATAAAAAATAAAGATCACAATTCAGTTTATTATAACTTTCGAACGGTTTAACATATTTACATGATTCTTATAACAATAATATATAAAATTTTATAAAGAATCTGACAAATGTTGTAAACAAATTTTTTGGGTCCATATTAAGCCCGTAAGATTAAAAAGAAAATAAGACTTTGATAAAAAATTTGTGGTTAAAGTATAAACATTTGAAATTTAGCTTTATATAACCTTTTAAGGGATTCATATTTTTATATAATTCTTTCAGCATTATCATTTAAGATTTAACAAGGAATCAAGTATATAGTTACAAAAATTTGGGACTCTTATAAAGCTCATTAAATTAATAAAAGTGAATGCATTTTTGGCGAATTTTCAAAAAATCAATCTTATCGAGATGGTCATCTTTGAAAGACTATCCACTATTCCCATAACCAGCTAAATGCCTGTTATCCTCCAAGTCAGTTCGAAAACACCTCAATTATAACCATGTATAATTTAATTTAGATATATTTAAGGGTTCAAAAGTTATAGAATTATAAAAAATGATTTGGAACTACAGTGTTTTTTTTTTATTCGGCAAACAAAATTTTTCAAACTTGGATGGCATAATTTGGAAGGCTAACAGGGGCCAGCTGCTGCCCTATACTCCTTTAGATCAACCTAAAAACATCTCAGCTGTGATAGTGTACAATTTAATTGAGATATCTTTAAGGATTCAAAAGTTATAGAATTTTTTTTAAATCATTTTGGAACTACACTTCGATATTTTCTCATTTAACTTACATAATTCTTAAAATTTTCCCATTATCACATAGGAGTAATCCAGCTGAAACTTTTGACCGTAAGCCATCTTGTTGTAGGTCGAAATTGACTATCAATACTTCCATTTCATAAACTGTTTACTTTTATCAGAAGATCATTAGAAAATGATAGTAAAACTTATGTGGTTTGAAACCCACCTTAATTATATAGACATAAATTGGATGGTACCCCTTCCCATGGTCCTATCCATCCTACATTTTGGTCAGTAAAATAAGATTGTTGGGAAAGTAATTGGAGCCAATTTGAATACTCTCGCTTTAACAGTTCTCCAGATATTCGATAATTAATATTTGCTTTGTATGGGAGTACTTTTCCCCTTGATCCCATCCGTCCTATATATTGATCAGTAAAACAAAGTTTTGAGAAAGTGTTTGGGGTAAAATTTGAGAACTATTGCTGTTATATTCGATTATCGACATTTTCTTTATATGGAAGTTTCCTCTCCTCTCTCTTCCTATCAGTCTCACATTTTGTCTAACAAAACAGTTCCTTAATAAAGTAAAAGTTGGCACCAAAATCGAAATAATCGCTATTGTAGTTCTTTTGATACTCAATGACCAAAATTTGCCTTGTATAAGGGCTACCTCTTCCCTTGATCCCATCCATTTCACATTTTGTTTTGTAAAATAGTTCCTTGAAATAGTTTAGTGTAGTGGTTCTTTAGATATTCGATAATAAATATTTTTTTGTTTGATGGTTACCTGTCCCCCTCATCCTATTCGCCTTACATTTTGTCCAGTAAAACAGTTTCCTTGAAGAAGCGATTGAAAGCAAAGTTGAAAGTTTCGCTGTTACATTTCTTTAGATATTCGATAATCAATATTTGCTTTATATGGGAGGGTATCTCTCTCCCTGGTTCTATTAAAATTTTTTATAGCCTTTATAACTTTCGGTAAATGGGGATCATATAAGCTCCCGGTAAGAGAAGTTCAACAAATTTATTGGCTGAAATAAATAGATTCAGAAAGAATCAAAACATCATTTGACGGCATAATACAGATGGAAATCTATAAAATTGAACCCTTAAGAATTGGTCCAGAAAGAAAGAATCGATCTGAAAATTATGACAAAAAAATAAACAAATTGAAACTTCTTAAAATAATCTAACTTTTTATCGGATCCATATTTAAATCTGATTCTTTCACAAAAATTGTTTTGTATCTTTAGTTTGGAATCTTAGAATTTCTTTTTGATTCAAAATGGTCCAGAATAGAAATAAGTTCATGAAGTATATGGAGAACCTATGATCCTTTAACTAGATAGGCTGCCATGAAGAATTGGGTTCTAAAAGTCCCTTTGTGTTAACGCTTAAGTTTATTCATATTTTTTTATTCTCAAGAGTTTAATTGAAATCATTTGATTTAAGTTTTCAAAAATGTTTTCAAATATTTTTTAAAGTGTATTTTTAAATATTAATTATAATTAAACCTAAAAATCTCTAAATCCTTTTTTAAAATCTTTATCTTCTTTAATAATTTATATACATTAACTTAAATTAATATTAATTTACAATTATTTTTTATTATTATTTTTTTTGGTTTTGTTTTTAAAACAAAATTATTTTCTTCTTTTAAAGTTCATTTTTCTATAAGGTACTCAATTTTCTATTATTTGTAATGATTTCTTTAGAATTTTCGATAGATGTTTATATTAAGAAATAATATGGACTTTTTTAAAGAAAAGAAATTATAAGTTTGGAATAGAACAAGGGGAACAGGGGAAAAATATGATGGAAATAAAAAACAAATTAAAGTAATGAAAATAAAATTTTTAATTATTAAACAAATATAATTTGAACACAACTTTAATAGAATCCATTAATGTACATATTGGAACAATATTTTCTGCAGAGTTTTCAGTTGAAAATGTTGTCCTAATTGTCCCAAACTGCTCTACTTTTGGAAATGCCGTTGTAACTTTGCGACTGCTGTATATTTTGGGAGAAGCACAATTTAAAGAAAGAGCAACAAATTTTTTAAAGGGGACCAAGTCCACATAGCATGTTTTAAAAATTGTATTTTTTTTTAGTAAATTAGATTCTCCATTGTTAGAGGAGACTTGACCTTTTGCAGATTTTTCTTAAAACATAGAAAATGTAGTTATATAATCCAGTTATCCCTACGCTTTATATGCTTTCATGTTTAGTATCCTTTCAAAAGGAAGTATAAAGATAAAAATACAGTCCAGTGGAGAATAAGGAATTAAAAAAAATTTGCCTCTATAATTTCTATTTCTAAATAATCTAAAATTCTTTGGATCCATATTGAAATATCGTTATTTCACAAAAATTATCTGGAATTTTGTTAGGATTCCAAGCTATATTTAGACATAATTTCGATTTCGAATCAAATCCACCAAATTCAAAAAAAACTAAAAATAAACAATGTTCGGAAATGGGTCAAAAATATTAGTTTGTTCAAAATATCTCTTAAACTATAAACGCTTTTACACATAGCGGACTATTTATATCTAAAAAATTATTTTAAATTAAGTCAATAATGAGATTTGAGATTTTTTTAATTGTTAATATATGAGGTGTCCTTACCCTTACCCCCTGTACTCCCTATCAACTTGTGCTTCTCGGAATCATTTGGAAGACCCCTCAGAAATGTATATATAAAATTTCATCAATTTCGAAGTTACAAACTTATTTTCAACTAATTTTCTATTTTTTCTTAAATGAGGTGACCAATTTTGGAGCTCCATCGCTCATCATTTGGAATAACTTATGTTCATTTTATTAAAAAAAATAAGAAGTTCCAATGTTATAGAATCATTTATAGAGATATTTTTGAATTTTATAATTACCGATATGATCAACTTTAAAGGTGACCTCTCCTTTCTTACTAATAACTTGTTCATCTTCAAATCGATTGGGTTGCATTAAACATAATATTTTTTTATATTGTTCACTTCACTTGACTTGGTTAGAAGGGTCATTCCTTTTGTAATTTCCACAGTGTTCGACTTAGACCCAAAAAAGTATATATATACTCTGGATCGGTATGAAAAAGGAAATTGATTGAGCTATGACCGTCTGTCCGTTCGTGGGTCGGTTAAAATCAAGTTTATGAAGCCGACCTATAGTTAACATATATGATATGTATATCAAACAATTGAATATGCTTTCGAGAATTTTGTTATTGAAACCCAGAAAAATTGGTTTTTAAATGGCGCAGATATTAGTAAAAAACTGAAGGTACCGCAAAATTTTTCCTATTTTTTAAAGAATCAACAAGATTTGAGGACTTAATTTTTCCACATTTAGATTTAAGTTAATTTAACTGATTTTTGCGTTGAAGACATGATATGATTCGGACCAATAGTTCCGGAGTTATAGCTAAAAACACATTTTCCGATATTTTGAACTCCTTACTTGGTTATGGCACTGATTACTAATTTTTCACTCGAATTTTGATTTTTTAAATTTTCGAAATCGGCTCATAATTATTCGAGTTACTAATTACTCTTTTATATTTTTACTACTCGAGATCTGAACAAAATTTTGCATGCATATTTAGTGCTCTTTAAAAAAAATCCATTGAAGCAAAGGTAAAAGGTATAAAAAATTCGGTACGGCCGAATGGGAAGCATTGGCTTATACTCATCAGAGATTTCCTGTTCTAACTCTCATTCGATTGATGCAGAACGAACAAATTGGAATCACTCTATAATATTGTATCAAAAATTTAGTAGTTTTATTCTTTATCTTATAAATCCGAGCATTACTTTGAGCGACCAGAAAGAGGTAAAAAAATCAATTATAGCGGAGCTGCCCACAAACACTACTAAACATTGTAAATTACATTGAATGAATGCTCGGCTCTGCCCTAATTTATGAGACAGCAGCAGTCGTCTATATTGTTTGTGTGAAGTGAGATCATGAATTCCTTTACTTTGGATGTAGAATGATATTATTGGCATGTGATTCACTTCAGTATTGGACATTAGAAATCTACTTGAATTATTTCTTAACTCAAAAATAGAACATTTCTCTTGAATGTAAAGAATTTCTTCTTCAAAAGGAAAATTGTCCTCTATTGTCCACACTTAAGATCAGTTCAGTGAATTTAAGTTTTTGTGTGAAAGTAAATTTGACTACAAGAATAAGGTGTTCAAAATATAAACAAAAACCCCAATAATATGATAGAAATAAGAAGTTAGATCGAAAAATTCTTAACACACGTTTTTTTCATTAAAACTTTTAACTCAAGTACAACGCAAAAGATGTCAGTTATTGTGTTTAATGTCAAACAAATGAATAAATGGTTAATCTGTTTAAAATGAGTGACCAGGAAAGAGTGCGTGCTAAAATTATAAACTATTTCCAACAAATCCAAACTTGTTCCTACAAAAAGTTTGTCAAGCATTCAATGGTCTGCCGTCAAACTGTTTCCAATATTATTTATTAACAGTACCGAAAGAACTTGTCCGTTGTTAGAGAACCTGGTGGAGGTAGAAGGAAACGGTTCACATGGTGATGCTTAAGCAAAAAAAGAAATCAAAAATTTTGTGTTGCTGGAGTTCGAGGATAATGTTGAAGTTTTAGGATCCAAAAGTAGTTCAAAAGTTCTTGGGAAAGGTTGCTTCTATTTATAAGACTTTATGTGTCTACTTACTTTTGGCCTGACTTGGCATCCTGCAACTATGGTAAAAAGCTCTTGAGATATCTGTCACTAAGGTAGAGAGATATTGGGCTCTTGTTAATCTAATTTATTGAATAGACTATAACTAAATTGTAAACTTGTAAACAAGGTAATTAACTAGTCTATAGACTAGATAATAAACTAGTCTATAGACTAGATAATAAACTAGTCTATAGACTAGATAATAAACTAGTCTATAGACTAGATAATAAACTAGTCTATAGACTAGATAATAAACTAGTCTATAGACTAGATAATAAACTAGTCTATAGACTAGATAATAAACTAGTCTATAGACTAGATAATAAACTAGTCTATAGACTAGATAATAAACTGGTCTAAAGACTAGATAATAAATTAGTCTATAGACTAGATAATAAACTGGTCTAAAGACTAGACAAAAATGTATCTATATATCGAGGATACTATGAACTAGTATAGTTGTAATAATTTCAAAATTAAGATTATAAGTTTAGTGGTTTCGTTTTTATTAAAATTAATGTATGTTAAGAATTTTTCGATTTCACTCCTTTATTATAAGGTTTACTAAAAAAGATGTCTAAAAAATAAAACAAAAAAATAATCATAATAAATAAAAAAATAAAACAAATGCGTGAAACTAAAAAAGGACACAATTGTAAACTATAAAAATATATATTTTTTTGTTTTAATATTTATTTTTTTGTTTAATAAATTTTTCTTTTTAAAAAACTATGAAGGTAGTAGTTATGGTATAAATTGAATTGTTTTTTTGTTTAAAATTTAAAATTAATAAAAAATAATTAATAATTATAAAGAATTTAATTAAAAATATTTATAACAAAAAGAGAAAAAAAATAAAAATAAAATTTGACAATAATTAGTTTTAAAAAAAAGGAGGAGAAAATAATGAAAAACTTATTGTAATTAAAAAAAGTTTAACATTGAAAAAATTATAATAAAAATATATTAAAAATTATTACAAATTAAAAAAACCATTTAAAAAAAGTAAACCACTTAAAAAGCTAATAAATTATTAAAAAATAATGATTTTTTGTAAGTTAAAATATTTTAAAAAATAATAATAATAAATTTTTAAAAATCATAATTAATAATGTGTTTTATATATATTTAAAATATAGTTTAAGGTACATTTTTTCTTATTTGTTTTTGTTTTTTGTTTAATATTTATAATGTACTCCCTAAAAAGTTTTTATTTATTTTTTTTAATTTTTGTTTTTTAATAAGTTTTATTTTTAATATTAAAACAAGAACGAACAAATTGCTGTTTGATTTAGTTTTTTTCCATAATAATATTTTTGTTTAATAGTGGTATCTGCTTTTGTTTAACATTAATTATTTTTTTGTTTTTAATAACTTTTACGTTTTAATTTTAAACATCAAGCAACAATTTTTTTGTTTTATTTATTTTTTTATTAATTAATTAATTAATAATTAAAATCTAAATACATTTATAACGTTAAAGTTTGTTTTACTTAATTAGTGATGTTTAATTTAGTTTAATTTGTTGTGGGTTTTTTCTTAATATTTTTTTTTTAAGTTTTACTTTTTCTTAATGAAGTAAAACCCATTTTTTTCTTACTTAATTTACATTTACAATTATTTACATAAAATAACAATTAATTAATTAGTTTTAGTGTTTTTCACAAAATATGTTTTTTTTACTTACTAAAATTAACAACAAAGTTTTTATTTTTTATAATTAAAAGCTAAAAAAATAAAAATTATAGAGAATCCCCAAGAAAAAAAACTTAAAAATTAAAAAAAAATATATATTATTAATCATTTATATAAATATTTAACATTACTTTAATTAATTAATTAATTAACCACAAAAACCATTTCTTTTATTTATTATTTTCTTAAAGAAATTTAAAAAATGGGAGTTTATTTTGTTTTATGTTATATGCCTGAAAGTATGCCTTAAAAAAGGTGTCTTTGTAAAGCCTGAAAGTAGGTTTTGGTTTATTTTTATAATTGTCACAAAAATATATCCTTTATTTTTCCTAAGTTCTCTATTAATTTTATGTTTATCTTTAAGCTTTGCTTTATTATGTTTCTTTCTATTTTTGTTTATCTTTTAGTTTAAAACCATTTTTTTCTAATTTTTTTTCAATGATTTTTGTGTGTTTTATTATAACTTAATAACTAATTACCCGCCCCTTAAGAAGTATTAATTTATTTTTAATTTTCTTAATTAAAATTTGTTTAATTTTTACACCTTTCTTTTTGCATGCAACATTTCCATGAGTAACGTTTGTGTGGGTGCACTACCGGCACAGTGTTTTGAATATAAGTGCTCTTCACCACGTGCTGCCATTGCATGTATATCGGGCAGTATACTTAACAGCCTCCTGAATTTATCCTGTTTTAATAAAAAAAGCAAAAATGAAAGAATTAAAAATAAATTATAAAAATTAATAAAATTAGTAAAAGACACGAAAGCACTGAAAGCTCTAACTCTATTCTATTTTAAGGTTACTCTACAGTCTTCTCTGAATACGGCCTAAAAGTTTTGTAATCCGATAAAAAATTATTATTAAATTATACTAGTTTATAGTCTACACGATAGACTAGTTTAGAGTCTGCTAGATGGACTAGTTAATAGTCTGCTTGAGTTTACCGTCTGCTTGATAGAGTAATTAAAGTCTACTCGAGAGACTAGTTAATAGTCTACTCGAGAGACTAGTTAATAGTCTACTCGACAGACTAGTTTATAGTCTGCTCGACAGACTACTTTATAGTCTGCTCGACAGACTACTTTATAGTTTACCGAGAGACTAGTTTGTAGTCTATTCGAGAGACTAATTAATAGTCTACTCAATAGACTAGTTTATAGTCTACTCGAGAGACTAGTTTATAGTCTTCTCGAGAAACTAGTTTATAGTCTACTCGAGAGACTAGTTAATAGTCTACTCGAGAGACTAGTTAATAGTCTACTCGAGAGACTAGTTAATAGTCTACTCGAGAGACTAATTAATAGTCTACTCGAGAGACTAGTTAATAGTCTACTCGACAGACTAGTTTATAGTCTGCTCGACAGACTACTTTATAGTCTACTCGACAGACTACTTTATAGTCTACTCGACAGACTAGTTTATAGTCTGCTCGACAGACTACTTTATAGTCTGCTCGATAGACTAGTTTATAGTCTACCCGAGAGACTAGTTTGTAGTCTACTCGAGAGACTAGTTAATAGTCTACTCGAGAGACCAGTTAATAGTCTACTCGAGAGACCAGTTAATAGTCTACTCGAGAGACTAATTAATAGTCTACTGGAGAAACTAGTTAATAGTCTACTCGAGAGACTAGTTAATAGTATACTCGAGAGACTAGTTAATAGTCTACTCGAGAGACTAGTTAATAGTCTATTCGAGAGACTAGTTAATAGTTTACTTGAGAGACTAGTTAATAGTCTACTGGAGAGACTAGTTAATAGTCTACTCGGCAGACTAGTTTATAGTTTACTTGATAGAATAATTTTAGTCTGCTTGGTAGACTAGTTTATAGTCTGCTAGATAGATTAATTTTTGTCCACTCGATAGACTAGTTTTTATTCTAATCGATAGACTAATTTATAGTCTGCTTGATAGACTAGTTTGCAGTCTGATTGATAGACTAGTTTATAGTCTGCTCGATAGACTAATTAATAGTCTACTCGATCTAGAGAGACTAGTTTATATTCTAGTAGTCAACTAGAGAGACTAGTTTATATTCTAGTTTATAGTCTACTTGATAGAATAAATATAGTCTGCTTAGTCTATTTGATAGACTAATTTAAAGTCTCCTTGATAGACTAGTTTCTAGTACACTCAATAGACTAGTTTCTAGTATACTCAATAGACTAATTTAAAGTCTACTTGATAGATTTATTTATATTCTGCTCGGTAGACTAGTTTATAGTGTGCTCGATAGACTTGTTTATAGTTTTCCTAGTAGACTTGTTCATATCGAGTCTTTAGATTAGTTTACTATCTTTATACGTTTATTATCTTTTCTCTTTTTTTCGTTAAACTAGTTTTGTCATTAAACTAGTTCATGTATTATTTAATTATCTAGTCTATAGACTACTTAGTTTATTATCTGGTTTATAGGCTTGTCTGTAGACTAGTTTACTTTCTAGTATATATACTATTTTATCGCTTAGTCTATAGACTAATTGATCAGTTAGCTTATCATCTAATTTATATAATTTATGATCTAGATCATCCTGTATATAAACAAGTTTATTATCTAGTATAGTGGAAGCGGAACCTTTTAAAGGTACCAAGGTGGTTATGTCGGATTTTAACCGACTAACACCATTTCACTTCCCGGAGCTGGTCAGCAATTATATATATCTCGAGGAAATCTCTTATTTTCCTTTCGTCTCCTTATCTTTGCATCCAGCAACACGTTCACCCGTGTGAAGGATTCTGTATTGACTTACAGTTTATGTTATATGCAGAGGAGGCTTCAAATCAAAATGTACAGTATGGTGAGTCCTCATAGCCTATTTTAAAAAGGTAACTCCAAAACTTCCGTGGATTGTAAAAAAAAATGATAGGTGATAATTAGTCTCCTGTGTCCATTTCGATCCATATATCTGGTATTAACAATAGGTCCATCGTCTGCTCTGCCGTGGACCACAGACGTTAGGCATTATTTGCCGCAATTAACTAGATGTTTCCATTTTTCACTTTAATTTTCATTCTCTCCCTTTTTCTTTTGTTACTAATCAGTATGGTCTCTGTTTTATGATCCGCTAGCTCCAATCCTACATGAGACAATCAATTTTAAATGATCATTAGCACACATTTCCACTTGGTCCAAATTTAATGCGCGCACTACGACAGCAATGTCATCTGCAAAGCCGTACTTCACATTCCAGAGTAGAGACCTTAGAACTGATCCCTGAAGTACTCCCGTGGAAGTATCGTACCATTTCATTCCATCATCCGTGTCGTACCATAATGTTTTTTCTGAGAATTAATTGCTTATGATCTTCCTTACATAATCTGGAACTTCTAAGTCTTGTGAGACCTTCCATTCAGCACTGTTAAATCCACAATATTTACTATTAAATTCTATTCCTCCTGTAGCTTATTTTGTCATCATCTAATCTATAAGACTAGTTTATTATCTAGTCTAAAGATCAGTTTGTTATGTAGTGTTTAGACCAGTTTATAATCTAGTCCATGTACTAGTTTATTATCTAGTACAAAGACTAGTTTATTATCTAGTCAATAGACTAATTAATTATTTAGTCTATAAACTAGATAATAAACTAGTCTAAATACTAGATAATAAACTAGTCTATAGACCAGTTTATGTACTAGTTTATAATCTAGTCTAGAGACTAGTTTATTATCTATTCCATGTTATATTTATAATTAAGTCTTTATATTATAGTTTATTAACATTAAAACGAAATCAAATTTAATTTCGTACCCTGCATTTTACACTTAACACCTTAAAGTATGCTTTACAAAATATAATTTTATTTTCTAATAAAATTTTCATAACAAAAAAAGCCAAATCTCATTATTAAATTTCCACTCAACCCCACAATCCTCCACTCAAGTTATCAAACACAACTTACCGTCACAGATGGATAACACGTTAATGTATAATCTAATAACGCTGCTTGTACATTTTCATGACCCTGCAATACGGTTTTCTTATTGATAATACCTCGTACATCTGGAATATCAATTTTTAGAAAATAAAAAAAAAAATCATATTAAAAAGTTACTCTGGAATTGAAGGTAATCGAAGAATACTCACCTGGATTTAATAATATTAAAAATTTCATACACACATAATCGCCCATATCAAATTTCAAATCTTGTAATTTATTTTGCAATTCATTGAAATAATCGGACAATTGTGGTACACCCAATAGGCCAAGACTTAATAGATTAAAGACTTGACCATTATTGAGTTGAGTTTCGTCGGGCAGGCCATTATGTATGCGCTGATGTAAATGATCCAATACTAACATATCAGACCATGAATGTTGTAGAAGTTTCATTTGATCGTCAACCTGGAAGAAACGGAAAGAGAGGAAGAGAAGGGGAGATTATAAGATAAATGTATGGTTGAAAAGGAAGTTTTCGAAGATTTATTATTTGAACTCTAAATGAATAAATCTTAAGTTTAATTAAAGCAAACGTAATTATGACGATTAAAATTAATCTAAGATTAATTAAAATTGAAGTTTAACTAACTGAAATCCACTGATTAAAGGATTTGTAGACAGATTAACATCTCGTTGAAAAAAAGCTTAACTTTAACTGCTTGTTAAGCCACGTTTAAAGCTTATTATTGGACTTTTAAAAGCTTTACTTAATCTGGCAACTCTCTTGAGATCTCAAGAGTAATTAAAGACAAATTTAAGAGCATAACTCTTAGATTCTGTTAAACTCTTCACTATTAGTTTATTTATTTATATATTTTTTTATTCAGAAAAATATCTGGGTTTTTGAAAATGCATATTCATACGAACACAAATACACAGATAAGAAAACTAAAAATAAAATCGAAATTATTACAACAACAATAAAAATAAATAAATAAATTGCCTGACAGTGACTGAGCCGACCGAGTTAAAACATAGAGCTGCTGTTGCGTCACGATTAGTTTTTGTTTTATTGTAAATATTTCTTTCTTAACACCAGCATGACTACTTTATTACAAGTCGTCTGCAGAAAATGTATACACCACCCAGCAAACATTTTGATAAGCTATTAAAACAAAAAACAATTAACATTTAATTGAACTGAAGAAAGAATTCATTACAAATTTAAAGATTTAATTTTATTAAAGATTTCTTTTTCCAGATCTAAATGTTTGTTGGTTTATTACAATTAGTAACAACTATTAAAAGCCTCTCATACATACATATAATTGTTGTCTCATTCATTGCTGATATTTTTTCTTGTTGTTGTAAACGATTCGTTTGTTGTTGTTGTTATTATTTGGTATTCATTATTCGGGTTACACATTTTGTTTATTTTTTTTTTGTTTTCTTGTGGTTTTTGTGATAAAAACAAACATTGAGACATATACCAACAAACATGTGTATTACAAGGAACAGTGGGTAAAAAGGCATAATTTGTGGAAAACAATTATCTAAACTAAAACTTTCAGAGTTAAAAGAGAAAAATAAATAAAATTGAAAATAAATTCAATATTTTCAAATTGTAATAATTTTGAAAAACCGTACAATATAAATTTACACCGATATCTGAAAGATCAGATCTTATAGAATTTACTGTTAAACATTAATAAATGAAATTAATTTTTCATTTTTAAAAAAATTTTCCCAGAAATTCTCAAAGAATTGTGATTAATCCCGAAATTTGATTTATACCATTTTTGGTTATGGGTCCACATTTCTGACAGATCCCGAAAAGTTCTTATATCGAAATCTTAAGAACTAAAAAGAAATACGGTTTTAAACAAAATTTTTATAATAGATCAAATTAGTGCAAATCTTTTTCGGGTCCTAAAGGGTTATTGAGGTCAATTGTTATTTCAGAACTCCCCCTATAATGCTGACTCAGAAATGTCTAAAATTTTAGGAAAATTCATATTTTATATAAAAACTTATAAAACCATTTCTTTTGGAAACAAAAATTGCAGGAAATACTCAATTTTGTCAAATTCAAATTAATTTATTTTTGGACTCGGTGAAAATATCGACTTCAGATGTTCTCAATTTTATTTTAAATTTGGTTTTATAAACAAAAACAAATCTGATGGACAGGTCTGCTCAAAAATTTTAAGAAAAATCTAAAGATATTTTAAGATAAAAATTTATTTTTTTCAGTGTTTTTACACAAAAGTTAAATTGTTGTGAGGATGTTGCCAAATTTGAGTGCAATAGCTCTGCTTTCAAATAGACTGCGAGGTCCTTTTGACTTCAGCTGGAACAATTTAAAACAATATCAAACATTATTTGAATCGGAGGTAAACTAATAATTTCAAGATTTTATTCATGTCGGCTGTACCTAATTTGAGGGGACACAGTTTTTTTCTCGAAGGATTGTGATGCCCTTCCTTCAAACATAAATTGTCCCACGTCTGTGCTAAATTTATGTAGAATTTTATATTAATTTAAACAGTCGATTAAAAGTTTTAGATTTTTTTTAAATAATTCTCTGTTATCTAAGGTACCCTAGTCCAAGCCCTCATAGCTCAGCTCCTGCTTATGACATTATGACCCTCTTTGAGCATAAATACTCTTCTATTAAACATATATAAAATTTAATATAAATCCAAATAGGTGATCGGAAGATATAATTATATATTCAATAGGAAGTTTAAAATTTATTATGAAAATAATTTGTGCCCACATAACTCTGCTTCTGAACATGAAACAATAGTCCTACTTCAAACTTTAAATGGCTAAATTTTTATACTAAATAAATATATAAATTTCTTTTTAGCCGATCGCAATTATAGATTCGATTTTATTTTCAAAATTATTTGTTATCTAAAGTGATCTATTTTGAGTGCTCAAAGCTTTGTTCCTGAACATGATAAGATGCTTTTACTTTAAATTTGTAATGATGCAGTTCTTTACCATGTTTAAGTAAAATTATATATAAATCCAAGCAACCGATTGGAAGTTCACTATTTATTTCAATTAGTTTTGAAGTTATAGATTTCCATCTTAAATGAGTTGTTTTGAATCCCTATAACTCCGCTTCTGAATATGATACAATACTACTATTTCAAACTTAAAGAGATACATTACATTATTAAGTACATCTAAATTTGTTTATAGATCAAAGAGACTGACTGGAAGTTATTGATTCAATGAAATGATTAGAAGTCAGAATCTGAGATGACCTTTATGTATATATGTTTTAACGTTAAAAAGTCTGGGTCAAATTTGATGAAATTTTCACAGAATTATCCCAAAATACCCAAAAGTAACATTGGCTATATAAAATTCCGATAGGACCAGGGGGAGGGGTACACCCCATACGAAGCAAATATTGATTATAGAATATCTGAAGAACAATAACAGTGAGAGTTCTCAAATTTGGTCCCAACAACTTGCTTAAGGAACTGTTTTACTGGACAAAACATAGGAAAAATAAGACCAGGGAAGGGGGAATAGCCCATACAAGTTAAACATTGAGTATCAAATATCTAAAAAACTATAACAGCGAGAGTTCTCTAAACAGTTCTTTGGTGCTTAAGGAACTGATTTACTGTACACGAATTTTGTCGGATCTGCTAGTTACAGGATATTCTTACTACTGGACTTCTGTACTAGGTTTATGCAAAATTTTACTTAAATCCATATGGCTAATCGGGAGTTTGAGCATAAATATTATAGATTTATTTTCAAAACTATTTATCTTAGATATTTTACTTTCAACCCCTTTAGGTCCACTTCTTAATGGCTTGTGCGGTTCTCTTTTCAAACTTTACTTGATACACTTCTTTACTATGTACTTGCAAATTTAGATACGAATCCCTTTAAGTTATCACCAGTTTCAGGTTCATTTCCGAAAATGTTTACTTCTAACCCACTGTCCAGTGATGCCATTCATTGTATGTAAATATGTATGTTAGTAGGAAAGTGTGTTTGCGCCAAAGCTGTGGTTAAGTTTTTTTGTATTTGTATTTGTTTTTGTTGTTACTCTCTGTTGTTGCTAACATATGGTTCAGCTTTGGTTGCTAAGTGGGTCAAATATTATAAACAAACCGAAACGAATTTTTCAAAACGAACGAACGAACACAATTTTTTCTACTCTTTAAATATAAAAAAATAACGAAATTAAAAACGAAGCTTGAAAAGAATTACAACAACAAAAATAAAATTAATAAAATTACAACAAAAAATAAAATTACAATAAAAAATAAAATAAAAACAACAATAAAACTTAAAAAAAAACATCTTTAAAATAAAAATAATTGCAATTCGCCTTTTTATTTTATTTTTTTCTTAAATTGCTAAAATCGGCTTTAACGAATATTCAATACCCTCCACCACAAATGCGCGTGAAGTATATACGTTATGTTTCGTACATACACACTCACATTTGGGTAGAATATATAAATGTTTTTCTTAAATAAAACACGAAACACTGAATGAGTTTTAAAATTAGTCTATAACTTTTTTTCTTCTAAACCGATTTTGACCATTTTTTGGAACAGTAATGAAGTACATATAACTTTATATTATGATAAAATTTAATTCTTATTTGTTGATTTATAGTTGACAATTTTATGAAAGTTTTTCGCTTGAACTTAGAGTTTACCTAAGATATCGTTCGTATATCGTCGAATATACTGAATCGATTTTGCTGGTTTTAAATAGGAAACTTCTTAGTACTACAACAAATACTAAGGCCAAATTTTATTGAGCTCTGTCAATTTTGTGGATGTGAGCGTGTCAACAACAGGCAAATAGACAGACAGACAGACGGACATAGCTAAATCGGCTCAGATTTTGATATGATGCAGGAATATATATATAGATTAAGGAGTTTAAGGTGATTCCTTCTTAGCGTTACACCCAAATTTACAGACAGACGGCCATAGCTAAATCGGCTCAGATTTTGATATGATGCAGGAATATATATAGATTAAGGAGTTTAAGGTGATTCCTTCTTAGCGTTACACCCAAATTTTGCTGCTTTTAAATAGTAAACTTCTCACAGACAGACAGACAGACAGACAGACGGCCATAGCTAAATCGACTCTTTAGCACTTGCGGTGGTGTAGGGTATAAATAAAAAAACTAAATAAAGAATAAGAAATAAAATGGAAATAATAATAATAAATAAATTAAACGTCAACAATAATTGATATTCTGCCGGCTTTAAAAATAGAAAATAAATTCATACCAAAAGTTGACTCCAAAGACTGACGGACGACGACGGCATTAGGAGAAGAATGGATTTTGTATAGAAAAACGACATAAGACAGAATCGAGTAAAATATATTGCTAAAGATTTTGTTGCTGGTATTATATAAATAACAACAAAATACTAAATAAAGATTGCTAATGATAGTAAAAGTGTCAGTGTTGACAATAAATTAGAAAATTTTAAAAAAACGGTATTTTTAACGGCCAGAAAAAAGTGGTTGGAATCATTTAAAAGTTAAATTGGGATAAAATTAGCAAAGGTATTTAAAACTTAGCTTGTCTATCTGATCTATGAAATCCTTTAATACTGCTAATACTTTGTTCACTTAACATGAAATATGACGGAAATGCCACAAAAGTGAATGAAAAATACTTGAATCTGTCTCGAGGAAGCTTAGTTTAGGTTGGATTTGTGGCAAACATATAAACCTTTTAAGCAAGTATTTGGTATCTTATAAATCTTTTGACCTTCAAGATTGACAATTTGTAGGTTAAACCGAAATAAAATGCAACTTGGTAACAGAATTTCACGAGTTTAAAAAATTTCACAATTTCACCGCACCTTTTTTTTAATAAAATGAATTTCCAAAATTTAATAAAATTAAAACTAACAGTAATATTTAATTAAAATTTCACAATAATGGGTAAAGAGGAGTCCTTAAATCAGAGAACTAAACACATTCCCACTATCCTATACAAAAATACCCAAAAACTCCATTAGCAGAAAACTAGTTGCGAAGTTTTAAAATGATCCAAAAAACTTTAATTATTTCTTGTTCAAAATTATTAAATTTTGATTAAGTCCTGTGGTCTCATCTTAGACTCATTTATTTTACACGTATTTCCGTTAAGATTTCTTTTGAAAAAAGAAAAAAATTATAAAGTTCAGAAGAACTATTTAATCAATGAATAAATGTTGCCAACTTTTAGGGAAAATAAAAAAGATAATTTTTTTGGAAAAGTTCTAAATTCAAATGAATATAACTTTCTAATGGGTCCATATATTGATGTGATTCCTTTAACAATTTTATTAAAAATTTTATAAAGAATTTTGTTTATATTTAAAGAATTTTTAGAAACCATATTAAGGCCGTTAAGTTAAAGAAACTAAAAAAAACTGGCAAAAATGGGTTAAACATTTTTTTGAGTTTCAGTATTTCTGGAACTATTAGAGTTACTCTTAATAAATAAACTTGTTTTTGTAAAATTCAACATGGGCTTTCTATATACTACATTTTCGTTTGTCTCATATCATAAGTGAATTTATGGCGAATATAAAAAAGAATTATACCTGAGATGGCCAACTTTGGAATGTCACAAAAACACAAAAACAGCTTATAGTAAACCATGTTTAATTTTATATTTCTTTGATCTTTCCACCGGATCAAAAGTTACAGACTTAATTCTAGAAAAATTCTTTTTTATTTCTATCGATTTATAAAAAACTTCGATTAAATGCAGACGACATTTCTTGTGTGATAAATGGAATTTTTGTCGGATTTTCAAAAAATCATTATACCCGAGATGGCCAACTCTGATTGGCCAGCCACTACCCTTTAGACCAGATGTTGGACTGCACTCCATACAAATAAAATTGAAAGCATCATATCTAAAACCACGTGGAATTTTATAAACATCCCTCTAACAATTCAAAAGTTACAGAGTTAATTGTATAATAATACTTTTTGTAGATTTCCAACCTGTTGAAAATTTCCTTGGGCTTCAATATTCCATAAGGAATAACCTCTACATGTAATCCTTTATTTCATTTATATCATAAAGGAAATTTTGACGATTTTTCAAAGACAAAATTATACCCGAGACAGCCAATTTTCGAAGGCAATCCATTATCACCCTGATGAGTTGTAGGCCTGTTATCCATTTAAATCAACTCGAAAACTCCTCAACTAAAACCATATTAAATTTTATTAACATCTCTCTAAAGGTTCAAAAGTTACAGCCTTATTTTTCGGAAAAACTAGTTTTAGTACCGCTGTAGAGATTAACAAATAAACTTGGATTAAATGAAGATTAATTTATGTTAAAGCTTCAGTTAAACAAAGCTCTTTTCCTCCAACTAATTAAACTAATTTCAACAGAAGATTCAGCATTAATAATGTCGCATTGTAGTTCATCTAAATTTTTTGTTAAGACTTTCGCTTTGAATATGAAGCTTTATTTAAGCCACGATTTGTTAAGCTTTAATCGTTTAATTAATCGAGTTGTTACAATTAAATTTTTAAATCTAGTTAAACTAACTTAAACAGAAGAGACTGTGAAAATAAACTTTTTGCGTGTGGGGTATATGTTTTTAAATAGAGCTTTTTTAAGCTGGAATTTACAAAGCTTAAGGTATTTAATTAACCAGGATTTAATAATAAAAGCTACAGTCAATTAAAGCTCTACTTTTAAACTTAAACTTTTTAGTGAAAATCACTCAAAAATTTAACTTTTTGAAACTCTTTTAAAACCCCAAATTTATTTAGTCGAAAAAATCGCAAAATTATCCACACTGTTTTTACAAATGAATGAGTGTATGGCTTGCTGCTTCAGCTCTTAGCGATGACGCAGACAGTGTGCTAAATAAGTTTACATAATTTGCGTTTTTTTTCTTCTCTTTTTGTCTTCTTCTTGTCATTGTTATTGGAAATCGTAAGTGTAGTTGTTGTCATTAAACAAAGTATGAATGTATTTCTATATAAAAAGTATTATATAATAAAAATAAATAACAACAACTACTAAATAATGATCTAACCCGTCTAAAATTCTTCTGATATTTTAAAAAACAAAAATAGATAAATCTTCGGATTTAAAGTTACAAAGAAAAAAATCCAATTTAAGTTCTTTTCAAATTACTCACCTTTAAATCTTTAAAGAACACAGTATTGCGGGCCCAATCAACTTGGGAGAATAGATTTTGATCTAAAACTTTACACATTAATTCAAAGAGATCCACTTCAACTTGATTGTACGTTTGTTTTTGTAGCAAAGCAAATAATTGCGTTTGCCATTCCCTGTCATCTATTGACTGTACAAATTCCCTGATCATCGGTGAGACCCTGGAATGGGAGAAAGTGAAAGAGAGAGAGAGGAGAAAAGTGTTAAAATCATTAATTTATAGACCATATGATTTAAACTCACCTTAGAGGTTCTATTATGGAATCGGCGGTACTAGAAGGATGTGTGCCCGAATCGAAGCTGGCAAAAGAAAAATAAGAAATAAATTAATAAAAAATTCTTAAAAAAATGTTGTTGTTTTTTAAATAAATTTTGAAAACATTAGAAACATGTTTGTAATTAAATATTAATGATTATGGAACTATTTGAAACTTTGGAACTTCCCCAAAAAAGCTTTAAATTAAAGTTAAAAAAATTTGAGAGAAATTTAAAACTTCAATAAATTCTTAAATAATTTTTCATGAAAAGCTTTTTATCGTCCTAAATAAAGCCTTCAAAAGCTTAATTTAATAAAGTTTTTAAAATAATACAAAAGCAAAAGATTAATTTATAACAAAAACTAAAGCTTTAATTATCATAAGAGCTTTTAAAATGCTTTGTTGTGCTTTTACGTTTTTGTTTAAAGAACTTTAGTTAAAAAAATATTTTTATAAAAGTTTAAAAAAAACTTTAATTATTAAAAAGCTTTCAGAAACTTTAATTATTAAACAACTTATAGAAGCTTTAATAACTTAAATGTTTTAATTATAACGAGAAGCTTTAAACTACACAAAAGCTTTTTAAAATTTCAATTATAACAAAAGCTTTTTAAGATTTAGTTTTCAGCTTATAGGAACTTTAATTTTTACAAGAACTTTTAAAAGCTTTTACTATTTTACTCAAACTCAGTACTTTCGCACAAATGCCATACGAAAAACTGAAGAATTTCTAAAAGTTTTCAAAACACCTTAAGAGGTTAAAAAGATATCGACCCTCAAATTATTTAAACAAAGAAATATTTAAACTTTCAACAAAAATTAATTTAAAAGCACAAAGAATCGCTTAAAAAAAAGCTTCTTAATTTCTTTTTTTTTTCTAAAAATAAAAACATTTTTACAAGTTAAAATGGTTTCATAAGCTTTTAAAATCTTTAAAGCTCTAAAAGCTTTAGCTTTTACAAATTGTTTGTTTTCACATCAATTTTCTATGAAAAAATCTGTTCAAAACTTTAAGTTCTTAAGAAGCTTTTGTTGCTCAAACGACTTAAAGAGCTTTCATATGACCTTGGAATATATAAAAATTTTGATTTAAAAGCTTCAAAATCTTTTAAAAACCCAAAAGCTTTTATTTCTTTTTTTTTAATATTTTTTTTAAAACTCATGTAATTATTAGAGCTTTAGAGCTTTTCTACAAATTATAAATTTGTGAGCTTTTTTAAAGCTTTCAAATATTTTTAGCTCAAAATTTTAATTATGTTTATAAACAATTAGAATATAAACTTTTTCAAATAAATAAGCTAGAATTTATAAGAAAATATCAAAAGCTTTTAAGTTTAAATTTTTCAGAAAACGTTTAAAAAGTATTTTGTGTTAAAAAAAGCTTTTAGAAAGCTCTTAATAATTCATCATAAAAACCAGAAATATTTCAATTCTTTGGATTAATTTTAGAGACTTCAAAACTTTATAAAACTTAAGAGCTTTAAAGAATTTTTCAAATTATTGAAAAGACTTTAAGCTAAATAAGTTCAAAAAAACAAATTCTCAAAGTTAAATAAAGAAAAGAGTTCAAAAGCTTTTTATATTAAGTTTTTTTTTTGAAAGCTTTAAAACTTTTAAAGCTTTATATGTTAGAACCTCTTAAAGTTTAGACATTTTTATATACCAACATGAAAAATGTCTTTTAAATTAAGGACACATATTAAAGAGCTTTTGTTTAATTAAATTTTCTTTTAATTACATTTTAAAGCTCATAAAAGCTTTATGAGATGTATAAAATTACTATTTAAATTAAGCAAAAATATTAAGTTTCAAATTGTTCCAGACTTTTTTCTCTTCTAAAACAAAATGAAACCGAACCATTAAAGCTTTCATTTTGAGGTTTCAAATAGTTCCAAAATAAAAAAAGAAGGAAAAACATACATTTCTCTAGAAGCTTTTACATACAAACAAAACAAACATACATACAGTTTTTTTGCGGTTTTAAAGGAAACAAAATACGAAAATATAATAAAACGGGATAAAAAATGAGTATGAAAAACAAAAACAAAAAAGAAAAGAAGAGAGAATAAAAGTATAGAAATTTCTTTTTACCACAATTTTGAATCGCTGGCACTTTGTAAGGATCCTGTGCCAGTTTCATGGCAATTACCACTGCCACCACCACTGCCACTACCAACGCGGTTGATGCCATCACTTGTATTGCTGTTGTTGTTGTTATTATTATTACCACTATTACTACCACCACCACCGCCGCCACCCGCACCACCACCACCCCCAGCACCACTACTACCATTCATAGGTGTTGCTATCACACCAGAGCTGGCATTAACCTGACCTAAGGCAATAGCAATGGGGCTGGGTGATGAGTCGGGTGATTGTGTTAGAGAGGATACCTTGAAGAAGAGTGAAAAGAGAGAATTAAAATTTTGAAATAAAATATTTTTTAATCAAAAAAATATTTAAAAATTAAAAATTATTTGAAATATTTTTTATTGTTTTTTGTTTTTTTTATTATTAAAAAAATTCAGTGTCCTACTTTTTCTGTTGATTTTTTTATGTTTTGTCTGAAATTAGGAAAATGGGTCAATGTCAAGGTCATTATGAATTTTAACATTGAGGATTATTATTTTTTTCTTTGTTTTGTTTTTGTGGATCATTAATTTGGTTTTTGTTTTTTTTTTAATAAAAATTTATGAAAAAATATTTTTTTGTTTTTGTTTATTGTAAATTTTTACCTGAGGTATTTGTATTTCTTGTTTTATATTCATATTTGTATAGGCCTGTTGATAACCGGGTGATAATGGTGTCGGTTTGATTTCTCCCGTTCCCATTGAGGTACGTAAGGCCTGTAATGCTATTTGTCGTTGTCGCATCACTTGCAATTTTCGCGCTCGATCTCTTTTGTACATGGGCCCGAATTTATTTCTACCGCCACGCATACGATCGGCTCTCACAGCTGAAATTGAAGAGGAAACGAAAATAATTAATAAATATAAAGATCAAGTTTTAGATATAAAATCGGTTTTATAGATCAGCATTATCAATAAAAAGAGGTTCAACATTTCTGATTTTTAGTAACTATAGTTTAAAATTGGGTCAAATTTTGCTGCAGTTTGAGTCCTACATTTGTTGAGATTTAAAAATCTTCTGGGATCTTTGATAATCAATATTATCTCCAGTTTAAGTCCAACATTTAGGTTAAAAATAATGGTATTAAAAATCTTTATAGACCCAACATTTCTTCAGTTATAAAACGATCTATAGACCCTCTTTTCTAAAATATGTATATATATTATACTTTATTTGTATTAATTTCGCTCCAGTTCTAGTCCAAAATATGTTAAGATATAGACCAAAAATTTATCTATATACTCTTTACCCTAAAATGCCACTTTTTGACCATATTTTATAATCCAAATTTTTTTCTTTTATATATCATTTTATGATTCTGTTCAAAATTTATTTACTTTATAAACCCAAAAATTACTTATCCTAATAGACCTCAAAATACCTCGGTTTTAATGCATTCTAAGGACCCCTTTTCGATATCTTTTTTAATCGAAAACTGGCTTAATTTATATATCGTTTTATTATTTAAATTTAGCAACAATTCCTCTCCAAAAGAGTTCTTGTATTTGACTTAATTAAGGAGACATCTATAGACCCATTTCATTTGCATCTCTTTACGAATCAAACACTAGTAGATTTCTAAGCCCAAACTAAACCCAGAAATTGCTCTGCTTATAAACTTTTAGACTTTTTATGGAACCAAAAATGCCTTGGTTTCATAAAGATCGCTTTCGGGCAATATTTTATATATCAAAATTTAATTTAATTATATATCATTTTGTGAGCTAAATTAAAAAGTAATTTCTGACCAAAAAGTGCTTCCCTTTTTAACCCCGAAATTAAACTTATCTATGGACCGATTGCAAATCTAAAAAAATCCTAAATTTTGAAAACATATATAGAACCATTTGGCAGATAATTTATAGTTCAAAAGTTATCTAATTTGTACATTATTTGAAGCGTTAATTTTATTCCCAACTCCAACAATTTTATAGTCCAACTTTATCCCAAAAATAATGCTTCCATTATAAACTTTTCTAAAAAGTCTTTATAGAACCCCAAAAGACTTTGACTTAATAACCTCTTTCGACATATTTTTAGTCTCTGTATTAAACACATTTTCAGAAATCAAATGTAATATTATTTTTTATATAGATCCAAAATATAGGTTCTTTCAGGCAAAAAATGGACCTCCTATGAAGATCATTTTGTATTACCAAAATGTTAATTTTTAAAACTCCTTTAAATTTAAATTTTCGATATTTTTATAGCCAAATTAAAGCCCATAGCTAAGTCCATTTTCAGATCCAAATCGTAAGTCCTTTAGGGTTTCACAATGACCTTAATTTAGAATCCTTATTTATAATAATTGAAATCTTTTAAATGATCCTTCTCGTCTAGATACTTTAAAAGACTATACCAAGTCTGAAACTTAGATCCCTATTAAGATCCTGTGGATCTGTTTGAAGAACAATCTATATACATTTTAGAACTTTTTAGAAGTTCACATTTAAAATCGTTGTCTAAGCCCCAGATAATTCTCAGTTTCAAGACATTTTAGGGACTCAAAAAAAAAAAAAAAAAACCTCAAAGACCATTAAGTGTTTAATACCAATTTAGGTCCTTTCAAAAGTCCTATTTATAAACCATAATATATAAAATTTTTGGAGTTCTATACGTATGATTAATATTAATTATGAGAAAATCCTAATTTAGATTGGATTTTACGAAAAGTGTGCTTTAATCGCAGAATTTAAAAAATTCCCATTATTTCTTACAAAAATACCCAAAACTCCAATCCTTGTAAGACCTATTTTAAAGAGTGACATTTTGAAATAGAAATAAAAACGAAGCTAAAATGAGTTAATTCCATATTCAGATCAAAAAAAAAAAAAAAAAAAAAAAAAAAAAAAACTTTTCTACGGTTCCACATATTTATATGATCCTTTTGGAAATTTTATATAGAATTTTATAATAAATCTCGGATATATTTTTAAAAATTATATGATCCATATTGAATCCATTAAATTAATAAAATTAAAATGGGTTAAAGTGTCATGTTCGGATTAATATAAACTGTTAACGGTTCTTTATATCTACAGATTTTGGAATATATTAAAATTAACTAAAAATGTATAGTTGATCCAGCCCTACTTTATAATACCCTACACCACATCGACGATTAAAAATGGTGTTTACAAAAAATTAATGAACGGCCCTCGAATAATTTGATTTTTTGGATTTATTGTGGCACTGCGTTTTAAATGAATTTTTCTGGGGGGTGGGGTGTTAGTGGTTATATAGGGGATACAAGAAATTATGAAGCGACCCTCGTACAATTTTGTACATAGATTTTTGCTTACATTTATCTTATGTGAGATTTTTAGCTCTTAAAAGTGATATTTCGCAAGAAGTTTGTATGGGACCTATGAGAAATAATGAACCAACCCTCGCATATTTTGGTACATCGACTTATTTGTGGCAAATTTAAATCACTTTTTATTTAGGACATTTATGACCTTAAAACCTCATTCCGGGAGGAACATTTGTATGGTAGTTAACTGAAATATTGGACCGAACATGGTCAATTTTAAAAGGCTTCGTCCATAAGCTAAAATAATAAATAATATTTACCAAATTTCATCGAGATATTTGAAAAATTCCGACCTGTATACTGTTCACAACATGGACAGCCAGCTAGACAGACAGATGGAATCGTCTCAGAAAGTGATTCTGGATGTTATAAACATTAGCACAAACGCATAATACCCTTCGGTGGTGTAGGGTATAAAAATTGGATCCATATTAAATACAATAATTTAAAAATAATGAGAATTATGAGAGAAAGCCAAACAACAGAATTAAAGTTTAAAGTTCAGATAAGTATTACCTTTTAACGGTTCTATATATATGATTTTTCGTCAATATTATTTAGAATTTTATAGAGAATAGGGGCAATATTTCATAAATGGTTTTGGACCCATATTAACTCCGCTAAGTAAAAAAACAACTAAATTAAAACGTTAAAAAAGTTACATGTTCCATGTCCAGATTTTGATAACTTTTAAATGGTTAAATAAGAAGAATTTTATAAAGAATTGAGAACAAAGTTTTAAAATATTTTAGGATTCATATTAAGCCCATAATTAAAAAAAAAACAAGGAAGAACTAAGCTAACACTTCTTTTGCACGCGATAACTCTGAAAATACAAGAGATAATTTAAAATCGTTATATATTTGCCCTACTTTAAAAGGCCATTGTCTAACTCCTAGACAAGCTGAGGGTTTGTAATCATTTTAAAAACAAATTATATATTTTAGTACAAAAGTTGGAGCGACGCCCTTCCAGTCCCGCGATCATCTTACAGTTTGTGTTGCTCAAAATCATTTCGTAAACACCTTTTTTGAATATCTTTTACAGTTCAAAAGTTATAGAACTTTTGCAATTTTAACTTTTTTGAAAAAATCCTTATATATAAAATGGTCAACTTTGAAAGCCCATCCCATAGCTCCCCCACCATCTTGGGATTTGTAATTCTCCAAATCATTTCATGAACACCTCAACTATAAGCATGTAAAATGTTATTGAAATATCTTGAATAAAACAAAAGTTATGGAATTAAAGTTACTTTTGCTTAAATTCATAACAAATTTAAATCGAAAACCCTTAGTTTTTTATTGTAAAATCATGTAAAAAGGACTCATTTGCATAGAAATTTTTTATGTAGAAAAAAAAAAGAAAAATTTTAAAAATCCAGCGTTTTTTCTTTCACATTTCAAGTAAATAATTGCAACGCAATAAATGTTTTTTTCACTCTCTTTCCCACTCTTTCTCTCTCTTAGATTTTTTTGTCAATAACAACATTTTTGTGGAAGAATATAAATTTTTAGTTGCCACACATTATAATTTTTTTCTTTTAATAGTTACTACAACAACTACAACAATTACTAGCACTATATAAAAAAGAGAGTGTGAGTAAGGGAGAGAGGGAGGAGGAAGGAGGAAAAGGAAACAAGTAGCTGGAAATATAGTTTCATACTCGCGCAATTCTTTTATAGTTTTTTGTTTTTTTCTTTCATACTTTTTGTTCAATGGTTGTAGTTGCACAAACTCAAAAGAATATAAAAACAAAAACAACAACAAAAAAATTGCATATAAATATAAAAAGCAATAAAGGCCAGGGTTGCCCTTGGATAGAGAGAGAAAAAAGGGAAATTTAAAACATGAAAAAGGATTTTGAATTTTTCAAAAGAGCAACAATCCCCAAAAGTCTGGTCCCCTTATTCCCTAAAATCCTTTTGAAAATTTCCTTTTCTTTGCTCTTCTCCCTCTTCCCCTTAAGAAGCTTAAAAAATTGGCAAAAAATCATAAATAATAATAAAAATAAAACATAAATTTGTGTTATAAACCATACAATACATTGCATTTACTTACATATACATATACACAAATATTCATATGTGTATGTGAAACTGCACTTCATACATATACAAATCTAACGATGTATAAAATTTAGGTCAAGCGTATTGTTTACAATTTTTTCTTCTTCTTTTTTTATTATTATATATTTTTTGCAATTGTATAAGTAATTGAAAGCAAAAGCATGCATATGTAATTCTCCCTCTCTCTTTCTCACTCTCTCTATTACACATAACCTCAACAAAAAATGCATTCATTCTATCACACGACAACAACAACTTAAACTAATGTTGTTGCTATTGAAGATTATAGATTAAAGAAAATAAAAAGGAATGAAAAGAATAAAAAAAAGAGATTTTCAATTTCAAGCAAAACTCTCTTAAAAATAATCAACAAAGAGAGTTTAACAGAAAATTAAAATTTACTTCAATGACACAAAAACCAAAAGAGAGAGTTTTAGCATGTTTTATTAGGAAATACTCTTACAACATACTGAAATTAAAGGAAAATCTTATTTAAGAGTATTTTTTATACCCAATTTTCCTTCCTTTCCCATATCTCCAGAAGTGATATAGTCCATAATATCTTTTGGTAGGATCAGGGACAAAGGTATCACTCACTCAAAGCCAAAGCATAAAATAACAACTATCTAAAGGACTTTAAAAGCGAGATTTTATCACAATCACTTTCTTAAGGAACTGCTTAATAGGAAAAGGGGAAAGTTACCATCCATACAAAGCAAGAAAAGGGAAAGATACCTCCTATAAGAAACAAACACACAGACATTTGTCATTTAGTCTAAAGAATTATATATGCAAGAGATAAACAATTTAATACCAATAACTTTCTTATTCAACTGTCTAAATAAAAAAATACTGTACAGGTAGGATGGGCAAAGGGGCGCAGGTACTTCCCATATAAAGCACATACTGAATTTTAAATATCTTTAAAAGTATTACAGCCAGAGTTTGGCAGTAATTACTTTCATTTTACACTGCTTAACTGGAAAATATATAGGGCGGTAAAGGGACACGGACAAGGGCACCGGTACCTCCCATATAAAACATATATTTAATTTCAAAAATCTTTAAAAGTATTACAGCCAGAGTTTGGCAGTAATTATTTTCATTTTACACTGCATAACTGGGAGGTTAGGACCAGTGGGGATGGTCCCTCCCACACAAAGAAAACATTAAATGTCAAATATTTTAAGAAGTCATGTAGTCACTGTTCTTAAAACTTGACTGTATTAACTTGCGGAAAAAATGTGGGGTGGTTAGGAACAAGGAGAAGGTTCAATCACATACAAAGCAAATATTAAATGTCATGGCAGTGAGAATTTGAAAATTCATTTTACATTTATTATCTGGAAAAAATGTAGGGCGATAGGGCCAGGTGGAGTGTTGGCCCCTTACAAAGCAAATATTTAATGTCAAGCATCAAGAGTTTTAAAATTTATCTGTCATAACTTTTATTTTGCTCTGTTTTACAGGAAAAGATATAGACATGATAGGACCAGGGGGAGTGTTAGTCCCCTTACAAAGCAAATATCTAATGTCTAAATATTTCAAGCATTATTTCAAGTTTCAAATTTAGTCGCAATCACATTATTTTTGAGCCTCATAACTGGAAAATATATAGGGCGAATAGGATCAGGGGCCGTGATAACCCTATAAAAAGCAAATATTATTAAATGCATAAAAATACAACAATTGCCTTAAGAGCTTAAAAATTTTGCTCCAATCACTTTAAGATGATGTGCTTAGATGGAAAAAAATATAGGGCGGATAGGACCAAAGGTGTACCTGAACACCTTTTGAAACAAAGCAAATTTGTTAATGTTGATAAATTTAAAGCACTTTAAAATCGATTTCAATATAAATTCCAGTAAAAAAAGATAAAGACGATTTAGCTCTCTATGTCAACTATGAAATTTTTTGGACCAAGTCTTTTGTAGCCCCCGATTCTGTGCATTAACTTTGTATAATACATATTTGAATAAAATCTATTTTAGTACCAAAATTAATGTCAGATTTAAGGGGAATTTATCTGATTTTTTTGCAGAGGAAATTATATAGGACCCATAAGAATTGTAGACCGATCCTAGGTTCTTAATAATTTTACTTTGAGACCTATGCCACCTAAAGAGATAAAAGTGGTTGTGAGAGGGACTTAGAGAAGGACAATTCGTTGAAATTTTTTTGTTTGAATTTTGAGGTTGTTTCAAAAATCGTTGTATAACTTTTTTTGTACCAAGCGGATTTGGCTGATTTTATATAGCAAGTAAAAGGGGATTATAAAAAACAATCTGGGAAAATTTGTTTGAGTTCGGATTATTAGAATGGCCGTGAGAGACACGGTTATATGAACTTTTTGCTGAAATTTTTCATTTAAATTTTGAGATTATGTCAGAAATCGGTCTATAACTTTTTTTCTACTAAACAAATTGTGCTGATTTTAATAAGGAAACCGGATGGGATAATAATTAATAATCTGGCTAAATTTTATTGTATTTGAATTATTAAATTTGTCGTAAGAGGGATGGATAGACGAACATATCAAGAAAATTTTTTATTTGAATTTTGAGATCGTCTCAGAAATCGCTCTATAACTTTTTTCTATTCATTGGATTAGGCTAATATTATATAGTAAGAAAAAGGGGATTATAACAAATAATCTGGCCAAATTTCTTTGAGTATGGATTATTAAAGAGGAAGTGTGAGGGATGGCTAGAGAGATATTTCCCTGAAGTTTTTTCAATTTTAATTTTGAGCTTGTCTCAGAAATCGGTCTATAACATTTTTTCTACTTAGCCGGTTTAACAGATTTAAATGTACAAGTAGGTGGATGTAATAATAAATAATCTGATCAAATTTCATGACATTTGGCTTCTTTAAGTGATCTTGAGAGAAATGAAAGTACAGACGGACGAACACACAAATGGAACGAAGGATAAATGGACAGACAGATGGACGGACAGTTGAATATAGCCAGAACGACCTAAAATTTGATTTGGTTGTAATAATATAGATCCTTAGACTCTCTATTGTTGCTGTGTCCTAAAAAATGCTACACTTAATGTTGCTTCTTTAATAAAAAACTCATAAAGCTGGAGGGCAATCGTGAAAATAATGAAAAATTTCTCAAACGTTTTTCTTAACCTTAAAATTCTGTTAACAACATATTTTTAATGTATTTGACTCCATTTTGTATTTAATTTTTATAAATTGAATTTATTTCTTTTAATAAAAACTTTTTTTGAGGTTAAATTTAAAACACTCAAAAAAATCAATGATTATTTATTTTAACTCTTAAGAGTTTTCTATTTATCTAACAAAAAAGAGAAAAATCATCTTATAAAAATAAGAGTAAATAAAACAACAACAAAATTTATTATAAAATTTAATTGTTTACTAATACCAAAACACGTGTTTACTACATGACGTATAAGTATTGCAACATTACTCATACGTTATTAGGCAATAAATTTAAAAGAAACCTAAACAGAGAGCATCTCTTTCACTCTCGATGCTCTTTTTCAAAACGAATAACTCTTTTAAGAAAACTAACGGTAGACACTCTTGTCATATAAACAAAATAGAAAAAAAGCTTAAACAAAAAATGAAGCAAGAAAAAAAGCTTATTTATTATTTAATAAAAACTATTATTTACACTCTCTTATATTCTCTCTCTCTCTTTGTAGTTAGAAAACTTAACAGTGTTTTCTTTTTAAAGATGAAATACTGTAAAGAGTATTAGAAAAGGGAGAGTGTGTGTGAGTTATATTATGTTTGAATTTTATTCATGTTTATGTTATTGTTGTTGTTTTTTCATTATTACAACATTTTCTTATTAGTTGTTGTTGTTAAACAACTTTTGCTTTCATTAGAGTTAATTTCTCTTCTTCTTTATAGTTTTTTATGTGATATTATGAAATATTTGTTGTTAAAGGGGGGAAGAAAAAGTCTGCTGCTTTATTAGAGAGAAAAAGAGAGAGAGTGAGAGAAACTTATTTTTTTAACAGAGTAAATGTTTTAGTTTAATCTTCTTCTAGTTAATGTAACAATTTTTTCTTTATAATGAGAGTGTGTTGGTTTTTGTGTGTTAATAACAAATTTTCTTCTTCATCATCATCATCCCCAACGTGAAATGTTGTTGTCGTCTTTGTCTTTTTCTTGTTGTTGTTGTTGTTGTTGTTGTTGCTGTCATGTTGCTGGTTTATTTCTGTTTTTTTATGCATTTGTCGATATTGTTGTGAGTGGAGTAGGTCAAGGACAGTATGAAAAGTGGGACACTAAAAAAGCCATCACTTAACATGGTTTAAAAGAAAAATGTAAAGGAAAAAATGTAAAAAAGAAAGAAAAAAGAAAATATAGGAAAAATAGAAAATAAAGAAAAGAAATTGTTTTTTTTTAATGTTGTGGCGCATTATTGCCGCCTTTAAGTTTTGTTGGCTTCGAAATGAGAAAAAATTTGAATTCTTTCAATTGCTTTTCAATTTTCTTCTTCTCCTTGAAGTGGGTCCCCCCACCATTGTAATGTAAACTGTTATAAATTTGTTTGTTGGTATGTGAGTGTTTTTTTGAAATGTCACATTAAAAAAACAAACTTGTTAATATTTACAATGTCGTTTAAAGAGACCAAAAAATATATAGAAAAAACGCTTTTTTTGTGATTTTTTCATTTCCTTTTTTTCTGGTCAAAGTCATAACAATAAAAAAAAGTTTGGTTAAAAACAAGTTTGAAATTTTATTTTAAATATTTAATGAGTTATTGAGACGAGTGTTAAATATTTAAAAAAAAGGTGAAGAAAAAACGTCTAAAGGTGGTTTAGGAAGGTGACCTAAATTTCTGTTAAAAAAAAGGATTTAGAGAAAAAGTTTTAATTAAGAATGAGAAAAAAAACGAAAGAAAATATTATTAAAAAAATAATTAAAAATTACAAAGAAAAAAATAAATTTAACAAAACATTAAAACCATTAAATAAAGAATTTAATTTTAAACGAAATATGTTTTTCTCTTTTTTTTAAGAAAATTTTGTAAATTTTTGTTTTGCTTCACTTTAATTTTATTTCAGACTAATAAATTAATTAAACTAAGTTTAAACTATAGTTAACTATAGCTATAGTAGTAAAACTGCAGTTTAAAATTATTCTTTTTACCACTGAAATTTCTTTTCAAACTAAAAAGACGTTTAAACTAAGTTTAAACTATAGTTAATCATAGTTTAAACTATAGTTTTAATTTTATTTTTCTCTTTTTGAGAAATTTATAAACAAGAATTTGTTTTTACTTTAATTTAATTTTCAAACTAATAAATTACTTAAACTAAGTTTAAACAGCAATTGACAATAGTTTTAATTACTGTGTAATTTAACAAAAAATATTTTCAAACTAAAAAATTCTTAAAACTGGCTTTAAACTACAGTTAGCGATAATTTATTTTGTTAACTCATATTTTATTTCGCTTAAATTTGATAAATTAATTAAAAAATTCGTTTAAGTTTTAAACTAGTTTAAACAAATTAATCAATTCTTTAAACTAACAGCAGTTAACTACAGTTTAACTAAGTTTAAATTTTATTTAACCATAATTTAAAATATAGTTTTAATTTAAATTACCGAGAAGGTTGTAGACAAATATTTTAATTCATTTTAATTTTTCTTTTCAAACTAAAAAATTTGTTAAGCTAAATTTAAACCAAAATTAAGTATAGTTTAAACTACTGTTAATTATAGTTTAAATTACTATATAACCAATCATAAATAGTTTTGAAACTAATAAATATTTTAAACTAAATTGAAACTATAGTAAACTATAATTAACCATAGTTTAAACTATAGTTACAATTTTATTTGTTTTCTGTTTTTGACTCATGAATTCGTCAAACTAAGTTTAAACCACAGTTCTTTAAACTAATTTCAAACTAAAGAAAAATATAATTTAAACAATAGTTAACTATTTTTTTCTTTAATTTGAAAGTTAAATTTTATTTCTTTAAACTTAGTTTAGTGCATTGAACTTATTTTAATAAAGATAATAAAATAAAAACCTTATTAAAAAGGATTTCTGTAATAATTTATTGATAATGTAAAGCTTAGGATATCAAAATTTTCTTAAAGGAATCTTCTAATTTAAACGCAGTTTAAAAGTTCAAAAGTATTAAATTAAAAATTAGTAAAAATTTAATATATTTTTTTTTACTTTCAAATAAAATTTTCCTTTGGTTTCTTAAAAAGCCTAAAAATCCTAAAAGTTTCTTAAACGAATTATTTTCTATAAACAGAGTTTAAACCATAGTTAAAATTAAAAGAAGAAAAAAGATTTAATCTAGTACAAAATCCAAATGTTTCTTTTCAAATTAAATGATTATTATACAAATATTTATAAACGAAACTTTAAGATTAAGTTAAAAGAAGTTTAAACTTAGTTTATATCAATGACATGTTATTTAGAAGAATTTCAAAATTTTTAAGTTAAAATTTTACTTTAAGAAAATTCCTAATTTAGGAGTTTCCTTTCCGATCATAACAGCCTTTAACTACAGTTTAAACTGAGTTAAATATTAAATAATTTATTTTCCTTATTTGAAACCTCAATTAGATTTAACTTTCACGGTACTTAACTTGCTTTATATTTTTAATATTTTAAACTAAGTTTATCTTTTTACAGCTTAAGTGGATATGTTAACCTGATATGTTAATAAGGGCCATAAATCTCTTAGTTAAGCTTTAAAAATAAAACTCTATCTGTAACTAAAACCGAATCAGTTACGAAATAATATTTGAACGACCCTCGTATAATTTTTTTATTATTTATTCTTAAGTGTGCAGTATTTAAAAGATGTTCTTTAAAAGAATTTCTCTGGGGGGTTATATGGAACCTAGAAGAAATTATGAACCGAGCCTCGTATAATTTTGCACATCGATTTTTGCTTTTATTTATTTTAATTTGACCTGTTATTATTGTAATGCCAAAGTATATATGTGAAATTTATGTCCTTCAAATTGATATTTGAAAAGGATCTTGTATGGGATATATGAGAAGTAATGGATCGAACCTCGCATAATTTGGCACCACCGTTTTAGAATTTTATAACACTTATTTTTGTCAAATTTAGTTAAAATCGTTTTATATTTAAGACATTTATGAGCTTTAAACCTCATTCCAGGAGGACATTTAAATGGGAGGTACCGGAAATATTAGACCTAGAATGGCCATTTTCAATACATTTCATCCTTGGTCCAAAATAATAATATGTGCACAAATTTTATCGAGATATCACAAAAATTACAACCTGTACAGAGTTCACAATATTTACTTGGACAGCCAGGTAGACAGACAGACGGACGGACATCGTTAAATCGACTCAGACAATGATTCTGATTCGAAAGGTACACCTAAAGGTGGGTGTAACGCTACATACATCAAACCAACCATCTTCGGTGGTGTAGAGTATAATGAATCAAGTTTAAATAGATTTTAATTTTTCACTTTAGATTCACTCAGATGCAATTAAGTTAAAGGTAAAGTTTAAACCAGTTTAAACTTCAGTTAAAAATGGATTTCAAAAGCTTAATTTAAACTTAGTTTTAATTGCTGTTAAAAATGAAACTCAGTTTTAACTTAAATGGAAAAATTAATCAGGTTTTAATAGATTTTTAATTCTGGATTAGTTTCACTCAGATTCAATCTAGTTTAAAGTCAAGTTTAACTCAATTTAAACTTCTGTTAAAATATAATCTAGAAGCTTCATTTTAGATTTCTTTAAATGCTGCTGTTAAAATTAATATTTAAAAAAAGTTAATCTAAGATAAAATTCCTCTCAGTTTAAATTAAGTTTATAACCAACATTGTGGTGTAAGGTATTATATAGTCGGGCTTAACCGAATATATTTTTACTTTTTTTTAATTTTAAAGAATATGTGAAATTTATTCAATACCCTACACCAAAAATGAGTGTGAAGTATGTCCACTCACACATACACTCATAAACGTATACAATATATTAACTCTATTCTTAAATGTAATACAGGAACACTTAATAAGTCATCAAATTAGTTATATTTTTGTCCATAACTTTTTGTTTAATTCTGAACCGATTTTTAGAAATTTTGGAGCGATAATGATGTTCACATAACTTAATATTTTTCGCATAATTTCATTCTAATTTGTGGACTTATGATCGACTATTCTATGAAAATTCTTCGGTTGAGCTTAGAGATTACCTCAGATATCGTTCTATATCTTTTAATTTACTGAATCACTGTTGCTGGTTTTAAATAGGAAACTTCTCAAGACTTTAGCAAATACAAAGTACAATATGCCATAAGAAATTCCGATGGGACCAGAGGTAGAGGTACAAAGCAAAAATTGGTTATCGATTATATTAGGAACTATAAGAGCGAAAGTTCTCAAATACAATTACAAATACTCAGACTCGAATACTAATAGAGCTCGTGAATTATTGTGGATGTGAGCGTGGCCAAAAACAGACAGACGGACGGACATAGCTTAATCGAATCAGATTTTATTTAAATGCAAGAATATATATACACGTTACACACGAAATGTCTATGTTAATTTACCCTCTTCATCACTTGGTTCCCCCTTCTTAGTGATAACGCTAAGAAGGAGGGACCATTTAAGACACCCATAGTGTACATATATATTCTTGCTTCAAATCAAAATCTGAGTCGATTTAGCTATATCTGTCTGTGTGTCTGTCAGTTGTTGTCACGCTCACATCCACAATAATTGACAGATCTGAAATTTGGTCTGAGTATTTGTTAAAGTCCTCAATAGTTTCCTATTTATTTATCTGAGAAGATCGAAAAATTGTAGATTTTAAGTCGATATAAAATAGAATGTTTTCACGACTGTAATTTAATCACTGTGATTGGTAAATCACAGGTAACTGCAGTGACTGAAATTAAGAAATAACAGTTTACTAATAATGTCCTTCTCTCCTCTTTGGTTGCATACTCAAATGTATTTGTTTTTATTTCATGAACCAGCAAAATTACTTAAAGATGGTGATGAACGATTCATCTAAAATGAACATCATCCGTTTCCTATGGTGCACATTGTGTACTCTAATAGAGACTCCCATATTCAGAGAAAACAAATGCCACTGTCGTTTTTTGAAATACTGCGATCACTGTCAGTGTTTTAAAGAACAGTGATTACAAAATCACTTTCACTGAGAACGACGTTATTAAAAAATCACGGTTTAGCTCATCTCTAGTGTGTATTATGTATGTATATATGTATGCATGTATGTTTGTATGTATGTATGTATGTATGTATGTATGTATGTATGTATGTATGTATGTATGTATTTATGGATGTATGTATGTATGTATGTATGTATGTATGTATGTATGTATGTATGTATGTATGAATGTATGTATGTACGTATGTACGTATTTATGTATTGTATGTATGTATGTATGTATGTATGTATGTATGTATGTATGTATATATGTATATATGTATGTATGTATGTATGTATGTATGTATGTATGTATGTATGTATGTATGTATGTATGTATGTATGTATGTATGAATGTTTGTATGTTTGTATGTATGTTTGTATGTATGTATGTTATGTATGTATGTATGTTATGTATGATGTATGTATTGTAATTATGCATGCATGTATGTATGTATGTATGTATGTATGTATGTATGTATGTATGTATGCATGGACTCCAAAATGGCTGGGCAATTTTGATGAAAATTTCCAAAATGATCCCAATATAATCGAGAGTATCATTGTCTATAAAAATTCCAATAGGACCAGGGGTAGCGGTACCCCTCATACAAAGCAAATATTAATTATCGAAATATATAAAGAACTACAACAGCGAGAGTTCTCAAATTTTGTCCCAACAACCTTCTCAAGGAAGTGTTTAACTGGACAAAACGAAGGACGTATAGGACCAGTGTGAGGAGAACCCCCACATTGACAAAGTAAATACTGATTTTTGAATATCTAAAAAAACTATAAAAGCGAAAGTTTTCTAAATTGATCAAAACTACTTCCTTATGGCAATGTTTTACTGGAGGGGAAGCTCTAGGGGGGAGGGGTTCACCCATACAAATATTGGTTATAGAATATGGAAAGTCTTAAATTATGCTACAGTGAATCACCATCACTACTATAGGACTTATAGGATCAGGAACGCTCTCAAAATGAAGTTTTGGATGAAGTTTGCGGGTATAAGTAAGTCGATAAAATAGTATGAAATTTTGTCATAATATGAAGTTATATGTACTTCACTATCATGCCAAAAATGATTGATGAATCCGTTCATACATTAAGTATTTCTGTGTTAAATTTAAGAAAAACGTATTTCTGAAGGTATGCGTGAGTGTGTATGTACGAAAAATAAGGTATTAACTTTACACGCATTTGTGGTGAAGGGTATTAAAAATTCGGATTATTGCTGAATTTAGCATTCTTACTGGTTGATTTTTACAAAAAAAAAGTTAATCGTCATAAATTCCATAAATTTCATTAAAGAAATTGTTAAAAATCAAGACCAATAAAAGAAAAAGACAAAAAAAATTATACTAAAAAAAAGAAGACAAAAAACAAATATGTTAAATTAACA
>PYHX02000413.1:81156420-81187844 GCA_004302925.2 Cochliomyia hominivorax | reverse complement strand
TAGTTGCACAAACTCAAAGAATATAAAACAAAAACAACAACAAAAATTGCATATATATAAAAAGCAATAAAGGCCAGGGTTGCCGAGGATAGAGAGAGAGAAAAAAGGGAATTTAAAACATGAAAAGGATTTTGAGAATTTGAAAAGAGCATACAATCCCAAAGTCTGGTCCCCTTTATTCCTAAAATCTCTTTTGAAAATTTTCCTTTTCTTTGCTCTTCTCCCTCTTCCCTTAAGAAGCTTAAAAAATTGACAAAAAGTCAATAAATAATAATAAATAAAAACATAAATTTGTGTTATATAAACCATACAATACATTGCATTTACTTACATATACATATTACACAAATATTCATGTGTATGTGTAATACTGCACTTCATACATATACAAATCTAACGATGTATAAATTTAGGTCAAGCGTATTGTTTACAATTTTTTCTTCTTCTTTTTTTATTATTATATTTTTTTGCAATTGTATAAGTAACTGAAAGCAAAAGCATGCATATGTATTCTCCCTCTCTCTCTTTCTCTCTCACTATTACACATAACCTCAACAAAAATGCATTCATTCCATCACACGACAACAACAACTTAAACTAATGTTGTTGCTATTGAAGATTATAGATTAAAGAAAATAAAAGGAATGAAAAAAAATCAAAAAAAGAGATTTTCAATTTCAAGCAAAACTCTCTTAAAAATAATCAACAAAGAGAGTTTAACAGAAAGATTAAAAATTTTTAATTAATGAACAAAAAAAAAATGAAAAAGAGAGAGTTTTATCACGTTTTATTACAAAATCTGAATTAAAGAAAAGCTAAAGAGAGTTTAATGTTGTCAGATTTTTTAAGATTTTGCTTAATTAGAAGTATTTTTTATACCAATTTTCCCTCTCTTTTCCATATCTCCAGAAGTGATATAGTCCATAATATCCTTTGGTAGGATCAGGGACAAAGGTATCACTCACTCAAAGCCAAAGCATAAAATAACAACTATCTATAAGGACTTTAAAAAAGAGCGAGATTTTTATCACAATCACTTTTCTTTTAGGAACTGCTTAATAGGAAAAGGGGAAGTTACCATCCATCAAAGCAAGAAAAGGGGAAAGATACCTCCTATAAGAAACAAACACACAGACATTTATCATTTAGTCTAAAGAAATTATATATGCAAGAGATAAAAATTTAGTAACAATAACTTTCTTATTCAACTGTCTACTTTAAAAATACTGTACAGGTAGGATGGAAAGGGGCGCAAGGTACCACATAATAAAGCACATACTGAATTTTATAATATCTTTAAAAGTATTACAGCCAGAGTTTGGCAGTAATTATTTTCATTTTACACTGCTTACTGAAAATATATAGGGCGGTAAGGACCAGTGGGGATGGTACCTCCCACACAAAGAAAACATTAAATGTCAAATATTTTAAGAAGTTCATGTAGTCACTGTTTTTAAAACTTGACTTTATTAACTTGCGAAAAAAAATGTGGGGTGGTTAGGACCAAGGAGAAGGTTAATCACATACAAAGCAAATATTAAATGTCATGGCAGTGAGAATTGAAAATTCATTTTGCATTTATTATCTCGAAAAAAATGTAGGGCGGATAGGGGCCAGGTGGAGTGTTGGCCCTTACAAAGCAAATATTTAATGTCAAACATCAAGAGTTTTAAAATTTATCTGTCATAACTTTTATTTTGCTCTGTTTTACAGGAAAAGATATATACATGATATGACCAGGGGGAGTGTTTAGTCCCCTTACAAAGCAAATATCTAATGCCTAAATATTTCAAGCATTATTTCTAGTTTCAATTTTAGTCGCAATCACATTATTTTTGAGCCTCATAAGTGGAAAATATATAGGGCGATAGGATAAGGGGCCGTGTTACCCTATAAAAAGAAAATATTATTAAATGCATAAAATACAACAATTGCCTTAAGAGCTTAAAAATTTTGTTCCAATCACTTTAAGATGATGTGCTTAAGATGGAAAAAAATATAGGGCGGATAGGACCAAAGGTGTACTGACACCTTTTGAAACAAAGCAAATTTTAAATGTTGTAAATTTAAAGCACTTTAAAATCGATTTATATATAAATTCCAGTAAAAAAAGATAAAGACGATTTAGCTCTCTATGTCACTATGAAATTTTTTGGACCAAGTCTTTTGTAGCCCCCGATTCTGTGCTTTAACTTTGTATAATACATATTTGAATAAAATCTATTTTAGTACCAAAATTAATGTCAGATTTAAGGGGAATTTAAGGGAAATTATATAGGACCCATAAGAATTGTAGACCGATCCTAGGTTCTTAATAATTTTACTTTGAGATCCATGCCATCTAAAGAGATAAAAGTGGTTGTGAGAGGGATTAGAGAAGGACAATTCGTTGAAATTTTTTTTATTTGAATTTTGAGGTTGTTTTCAAAATCGTTCTATAACTTTTTTTGTACCAAGCGGATTTGGCTGATTTTATATAGCAAGTAAAAGGGGATTATAATAAACATCTGGGGAAATTTGTTTGAGTTCGGATTATTAAAATGGCCGTGAGAGGCACGGTTATATGAACTTTTTGCTGAAATTTTTCATTTGATTTTGAGATTATGTCAGAAATCGGTCTATAACTTTTTTCTACTAACAAATTGTGCTGATTTTAATAAGGAAACCGGATGGGATAATAATTAATAATCTGGCTAAATTTTATTGTATTTGAATTATTAAATTTGTCGTAAGAGGGATGGATAGACGAACATATCAAGAAAATTTTTTATTTGAATTTTGAGATCGTCTCAGAAATCGCTCTATAACTTTTTTGCTATTCATTGGATTAGGCTTATAATATATAGTAAGAAAAGGGGATTATAACAAATAATCTGGCCAAATTTCTTTGAGTATGGATTATTAAAGAGAAGTGTGAGGGATGGCTAGAGAGATATTTCCCTGAAGTTTTTTCAATTTTAATTTGAGCTTATCTCAGAAATCGGTCTATAACATTTTTTCTACTTAGCCGGTTTAACCGATTTAAATGTACAAGTAGGTGGATGTAATAATAAATAATCTGATCAAATTTCATGACATTTGGCTTCTTTAAGTGATCTTGAGAGAAATGAAAGTACAGACGGACGAACACACAAATGGAGGCGAAGGATAAATGGACAGACAGATGGACGGACAGTTGAATATAGGCAGAACGACCTAAAATTTGATTTGGTTGTAATAATATAGATCCTTAGACTCTCTATTGTTGCTGTGTCCTAAAAAATGCTACACTTAATGTTGCTTCTTTAATAAAAACTCATAAAGCTGGAGGGCAATTGTGAAAATAATGAAAAAATTTTAAAGTTTTTCTTAACCTTAAAATTCTGTTAATAACTTATTTTTAATGTATTTGACTCCATTTTGTATTTAATTTTTATAAATTGAATTATTTATTTTAATAAAAACTTTTTTTGAGGTTAAATTTAAAACCCTCAAAAAATCAATGATTATTTATTTTAACTCTTAAGAGTTTTCTATTTATCTAACAAAAAAGAGAAAATTATCTTATAAAAATAAGAGTAAATAAAACAACAACAAAATTTATTACAAAATTTAATTGTTTACTAATACCAAAACACGTGTTTACTACATGACGTATAAGTATTGCAACATTACTCATACGTTATTAGGCAATAAATTTAAAAGAAACCTAAACAGAGAGCATCTCTTTCACTCTCGATGCTCTTTTTCAAAACGAATAACTCTTTTAAGAAAACTAACGGTAGACACTCTTGTCATATAAACAAAATAGAAAAAAAGCTTAAACAAAAAATGAAGCAAGAAAAAAAAAGCTTTTTTATTATTTAATAATAAAAACTGTTATTTACACTCTCTTATATTCTCTCTCTCTCTTTGTAGTTAGAAAACTTAACAGTATTTTCTTTTCAATAATGAAATACTGTAAAGAGTATTAGAAAAAAGAGTGTGTGTATGAGTTATATTATGTTTGAATTTTATTCATGTTTATGTTATTGTTGTTGTTTTTTTTTTCATTATTACAACATTTTTGTTTGTGTTGTTGTTGTTAAACAACTTTTGCTTTCATTAGAGTTAATTTCTCTTCTTCTTTATAGTTTTTTATGTGATATTATGAAATATTTGTTGTTAAAGGGGGGAAGAAAAAGTCTGCTGCTTTATTAGAGAGAAAGAGAGAGAGTGAGAGAAACTTATTTTTTTAACAGAGTAAATGTTTTAGTTTAATCTTCTTCTAGTTAATGTAACATTTTTTCCTTTATAATAAGAGTGTGTTGGTGTTTGTGTGTTAATAACAAATTTTCTTCATCATCATCATCCCCAACGTGAAATGTTGTTGTCGTCTTTGTCTTTTTCTTTGTTGTTGTTGTTGTTGTTGCTGTCATGTTGCTGGTTTATTTCAGTTTTTTTATATATTTGTCGATATTGTTGTGAGTGGAGTAGGTCAAGGACAGTATGAAAAGTGGGACACTAAAAAAGCCATCACTTAACATGGTTTAAAAGAAAAATGTAAAGGAAAAAAATGTAAAAAAGAAAGAAAAAAGAAAATATAGGAAAAATAGAAAATAAAGAAAAGAAATTGTTTTTTTTTTTTTTTTTTTTTTTTTAATGTTGTGGCGCATTATTGCCGCCTTTAAGTTTTGTTGGCTTCGAAATGGGAAAAAATGTGAATTATTTCAATTGCTTTTCAATTTTCTTCTTCTCCTTGAAGTGGGTCCCCCCCACCATTGTAATGTAAACTGTTATAAATTTGTTTGTTGGTATGTGAGTGTTTTTTTAAAATGTCACATTAAAAACACAAACTTGTTAATATTTACAATGTCGTTTAAAGAGACCAAAAAATATATATAGAAAAAACGCTTTTTTTGTGATTTTTTCATTTCCTTTTTTTCTGGTCAAAGTCATAACAATAAAAAAAAGTTTGGTTAAAAACAAGTTTGAAATTTTATTTTAAATATTTAATGAGTTATTGAGACGAGTGTTAAATATTAAAAAAAAAGGTGAAGAAAAAACGTCTAAAGGTGGTTGAGGAAGGTGACCTAAATTTCTGTTAAAAAAAAAGGATTTAGAGAAAAAGTTTTAATTAAGAATGAGAAAAAAATTAAAGAAAATATTATTAAAAAAATAATTAAAAATTACAAAGAAAAAAATAATTTTATAAAACATTAAAACCATTAAATAAAGAATTTAATTTTAAACGAAATATTTTTTTCTCTTTTTTTACAGAAAATTTTGTAAATTTTTGTTTTACTTCACTTTAATTTTATGTTCAGACTAATAAATTACTTAAACTAAGTTTAAACTATAGTTAACTATAGTTATAGTAGTAAAACTACAGTTGACAAATTATTCTTTTTACCACTTAAATTTCTTTTCAAACCAAAAAGATCTTTAAACTAAGTTTAAATTATAGTTAATCATAGTTTAAACTATGGTTACAATTTTTTCTCTTTTTGAGAAATTTATAAACAAGAATTTATTTTTACTTTAATTTAATTTTCAAACTAATTAATTACTTAAACTAAGTTTAAACAGCAATTGACAGTAGTTAAAATTACTGTGTAATTTAACAAAAAAATATTTTCAAACTAAAAAATTCTTAAAACTGACTTTAAACTACAGTTAGCGATAATTTATTTTGTTAACTCATACTTTATTTCGCTTAAATCTTATAAATTAATTAAAAAATTCGTTAAACTTTTAAACTAGTTTAAACAAATTAATCAATTCTTTAAACTAACAGCAGTTAACTACAGTTTAACTTACTTTATTTATTACTAAAATTTGAACATTTATTTTCGAACTAAAAAAAATCGTTAAACTAAGTTTAAATTGTAGTTAACCATAATATAAACTAAAGTTTTAATTCATTAAGCTAAATTTAAACCAAAGTTAACTATAGTTTTAACCATTGCTAGCTATAGTTTAAAATAACTAATTTTCAATAAAATGTATATATATTTTTTACTTCCAAACAAAAATTTTTTAAACGAATTATTTTCTTTAAACAGAGTTTAAACTATAGTTAAAATTAAAAGAAAAAAATATTTAATCTAGTAAAAAATCCAACTGTTTTTTTTTTTTTTTTTTGAAATTAAAAGATTATTATACAAATATTTATAAACGAAACTTTAAGATTAAGTTAAAAGAAGTTTAAACTTAGTTTATATCAATGACATGTTATTTAGAAGAATTTAAAAATTTTTAAGTTAAAAATTTTACTTTAAGAAAATTCCTAATTTAGGAGTTTTCTTTCCGATCATAACAGCCTTTAACTACAGTTTAAACTGAGTTGAATATTAAATAATTTATTTTTTTATTAAATTAGATTTAACTCTCACGGTACTTACAGCTTAAATGGATATGTTAATCTGATATCTAAATAAAGGCCATAAATCTCTTAGTTAAGCTTTAAAAATAAAACTCTATCTGTAACTAAAACCGAATCAAACTTCTTTAAACTTAATTTAATCGGAGTGGAATTTTGTCTTAGATTAACTTATTTTATTTTAAAAAATATTAATTTTAACAGCAGCTTAAAATAAGTTTAATTGTATATTCAAGTGGATTTAGTCTGCAATATAAAGAAATCTCAAATGAAGCTTCTAATATGTATTTTAACAGAAGTTTAAATTGAGTTCAACTTGAGTTTTGAACTTGATTGAATTTGAGCGAAACTAAATCGAGAATTAAAAATCTATTAAAACTTGATTAATTTTTCCATTTAAGTTAAAACTGAGTTTCATTTTTAACAGCAGTTAAAACTAAGTTTAAATTAAGCTTTTGAAATCCAATTTTAACTGAAGTTTAAACTGGTTTAAACTTGGCCTTAAACTTAATTGCATCTGAGTGAATCTAAAGTGTAGAATTAAAATCTATTTAAACTTGATTTATTATACTCTACACCACCGGAGATGATTGGTTTGATGTATGTAGCGTTACACCCACCTTTAGATATACCATTCGAATCAGAATCATTGTCTGAGTCGATTTAACGATGTCCGTCCGTCCGTCCGTCTACCTGGCTGTCCAAGTAAATATTGTGAACTCTGTACAGGTTGCAATTTTTGTGATATCTCAATGAAATTTTGAACATATAATTATTTTGGACCAAGGAAGAAACCTATTGAAAATGACCATTCTAGGTCTAATATTTCGGGTACCTCCCATTTAAATGTCCTCCTGGAATGAGGTTTAAAGCTCATAAATGTCTTAAATATAAAACGATTTTAACAAAATTTGGCAAAAATAAGTGTTATGACATTCTAAGATGGTGTGCCAAATTATGCGAGGTTCGATCCAGTACTTCTCATATATCCCATACAAGATCCTTTTCAAATATCAACTTGAAGGACATAAATTTCACATATATACTTTGGCATTACAATAATAACTGGTCAAATTAAAATTAATAAAAGCAAAAATCGATGTGCAAAATTATACGAGGCTCGGTCCATAATTTCTTCTAGGTTCCATATAACCCCCCAGAGAAATTCGTTTAAAAAACTTCTTTTAAATACTGCACACTTAAGAATAAATAATAAAAAAATTATACGAGGGTCGTTCAAAATTTTTTTCGTAACTGCTATTTATAACCAACATTGTGGTGTAAGGTATTACATAGTCGGGCTTAACCAAATATAATATTTTTACTTTTTTTTAATTTTAAAGAAAACAAGTCAAAATAATCGTTTATGCTGAATCTTTAATACCCTACACCACAAATGCGTGTAAAGTATGTGTGGCATATATACACTTACACATACACAAAAAGATGTATACAATATATTAACGTTCTTTTTAAATATAATACAGGAACACTTAATGAGTGATCAAATTAGTTATATTTTTTTGTCTATAACTTTTTGTTTAATTCTAAACCGATTTTTAGAAATTTTGGAGCGGTAATAATGATCACATAACTTAATATTTTTCGCATAATTTCATTCTAATTTGTGGACTTATGATCGACTATTCATTGAAAGTTCCTCGGTTGAGCTTAGAGATTACCTCAGATATCGTTCTATATCTTTTAATTTACTGAATCACTGTTGCTGGTTTTAAATAGGAAACTTCTCAAGACTTTAGCAAATACAAAGTACAATATGCCATAAGAAATTCCGATGGGACCAGAGGTAGAGGTACAAAGCAAAAATTGGTTATCGATTATATTAGGAACTATAAGAGCGAAAGTTCTCAAATACAATTACAAATACTCAGACTCGAATACTAATAGAGCTCGTGAATTATTGTGGATGTGAGCGTGGCCAAAAACAGACAGACGGACGGACATAGCTTAATCGAATCAGATTTTATTTAAATGCAAGAATATATATACACGTTACACACGAAATGTCTATGTTAATTTACCCTCTTCATCACTTGGTTCCCCCTTCTTAGTGATAACGCTAAGAAGGAGGGACCATTTAAGACACCCATAGTGTACATATATATTCTTGCTTCAAATCAAAATCTGAGTCGATTTAGCTATATCTGTCTGTGTGTCTGTCAGTTGTTGTCACGCTCACATCCACAATAATTGACAGATCTGAAATTTGGTCTGAGTATTTGTTAAAGTCCTCAATAGTTTCCTATTTATTTATCTGAGAAGATCGAAAAATTGTAGATTTTAAGTCGATATAAAATAGAATGTTTTCACGACTGTAATTTAATCACTGTGATTGGTAAATCACAGGTAACTGCAGTGACTGAAATTAAGAAATAACAGTTTAATAATAATGTCCTTCTCTCCTCTTTGGTTGCATACTCAAATGTATTTGTTTTTATTTCATGAACCAGCAAAATTACTTAAAGATGGTGATGAACGATTCATCTAAAATGAACATCATCCGTTTCCTATGGTGCACATTGTGTACTCTAATAGAGACTCCCATATTCAGAGAAAACAAAAACTGTCGTTTTTTTGAAATACTGCGATCACTGTCAGTGTTTTAAAGAACAGTGATTACAAAATCACTTTCACTGAGAACGACGTTATTAAAAAATCACGGTTTAGCTCATCTCTAGTGTGTATTTATGTATGTATATATGTATGCATGTATGTTTGTATGTATGTATGTATGTATGTATGTATGTATGTATGTATGTATGTATGTATGTATGTATTTATGGATGTATGTATGTATGTATGTATGTATGTATGCATGTATGTATGTATGTATGAATGTATGTATGTACGTATGTACGTATTTATGTATTTATGTATGTATGTATGTATGTATGTATGTATGTATGTATGTATGTATGTATGTATGTATGTATGTATATATGTATATATGTATGTATGTATGTATGTATGTATGTATGTATGTATGTATGTATGTATGAATGTTTGTATGTTTGTATGTATGTTTGTTTGTATGTATGTATGTATGTATGTATGTATGTATGTATGTATGTATGCATGGACTCCAAAATGGCTGGGACAATTTTGATGAAAATTTTCCAAAATGATCCCAATATAATCGAGAGTATCATTGTCTATAAAAATTCCAATAGGACCAGGGGTAGCGGTACCCCTCATACAAAGCAAATATTAATTATCGAATATATAAAGAACTACAACAGCGAGAGTTCTCAAATTTTGTCCCAACAACCTTCTCAAGGAAGTGTTTAACTGGACAAAACGAAGGACGTATAGGACCAGGGTGAGGGGAACCCCCACATTGACAAAGTAAATACTGATTTTTGAATATCTAAAAAAAACTGTAAAAGCGAAAGTTTTCTAAATTGATCAAAACTACTTCCTTATGGCAATGTTTTACTGGAGGGGAAGGTCTAGGGGGAGGGGTTCACCCATACAAATATTGGTTATAGAATATGGAGAGTCTTAAATTATGCTACAGTGAATCACCATCACTACTATAGGACTTATAGGATCAGGAACGCCTTCAAAATTTCTTTTGGTTAAATGAAGTTTGCCGGGTATACAAGTAAGTCGATAAAATAGTATGAAAATTTGTCATAATATCAAGTTATATGTACTTCACTATCATGCCAAAAATGATTGATGAATCCGTTCATACATTAAGTATTTCTGTGTTAAATTTAAGAAAAACGTTTCTGAAGGTATGCGTGAGTGTGTATGTACGAAAAATAAGGTATTTACTTTACACGCATTTGTGGTGAAGGGTATTAAAAATTCGGCATTGCTGAATTTAGCATTCTTACTGGTTGATTTTTACACAAAAAAAAAAAAAAAAAAAAAAAAAAAAAAAAGTTAATCGTCATAAATTCCATAAATTTCATTAAAGAAATTGTTAAAAATCAAGATCCAAAAGAAAATAACTGAATAAAAAAAAAGAGACAAAAAATTATAATAAAAAAGAAGACAAAAAAACAACAAATATGTTAAAATTAACAATAAAACAAAATTCGAAAGTGAAATTATGAAGTTTACAAAAAAAAAAAAAAAAAAAAAAAACGAATTCACCAAAAATAAAAAACAACTTCAAATGAGAGTAAAAGATAGACAGCGGAAAAAATAACATAAAACATTATTATATAATAAAATTTAATAGCGGGAAAAAAAAAACAAAAAAAAAAAGATAAAAATTATAATTTTTAATGTTAAAAAAAATTCAAAATAAACAAAAAGGGAAGGAAGTTAAATTCAAATTAAAATAATAAAAACAAAATTATAAACTTTTATTTCAAAAATAGTTAACTCTCACGCTTTCTGAATTTGTATAACACAATATAACAATTAAATAAAAGTGTTATACATTTTAAGAAAACATTGTTTATATGTTATATGTTATAATCGATTAAGCCCTACACCACATTATTGGTTTCAAATGTTATGCTATGGAAATTTTATGTATGGCCCTCGTATAATTTGGTTTTCTTATTTAACCTTCAGATTATTATGACACGAACATTTGTGAAATTGATGCGTTTTAAGGGAATTATTTTTGTGGAGGTTTATATGGAAGTTAGAAAAAAATATGGACCGACCCTCGTATAATTTCGCATAGTGGTTTTGGCTTATATGTATCTTAACTGGACTGAATCTTTTTAAAATATCCACGTTTAAGTGCGATTTATGAGTTTCACGATGATATTTGACAGGTTGGTTGTATGGAACCTATGTAGACCGATCCTCGTATAATTTGACACATTGTTGAAAATAATAATAAGACTTATTTTTGGCAAATTTGGTTGACGACATCGTTTCATATATAAAGGAATTTTATGGGTTAAAATTCTCATTGGGGGGGGGAGTAGATTTGTATGGGGCCTATATTAAATAAATGGACCTATTACACCAAATTTCAATAGTCATCGTCCTTGGGCCAAAATAATAGTATGTGCCAAATTTTATTAAAATATCTCCCAAATTACGATCTGTACTTTGCGAACAAGCTTTACATGGACAGCCAGGCGGTCGAATGGATGGACATGATTAAAGCGATTCAGGAAGTGATTCTGAGTCGAACAGGTACCCCTTACAAACATCTGCACAAACACATAATACCCCCCAGCACCTATGATGAGGTAGAGTATAAAAATTAAATAAAACACGGAACTCATAATGAGTTATAAAATTAGTTATAATTTTGGCTATAACTTTATAACTGAACCGATTTTGATAATTTTTAAAATGTTAATGAAGTACACAAATCATTATATTACGACAAAAATTCATTCAAATTTGTTGATTTATGATCGACAATTCTATGAAATTTTTTTCAGTTGAACTTAGATGTTACCTTCAATATGGGTCTATATCTTTTAATATGCTTAACCGATTTTGCTAGTATTAATTAGGACACTTCTCTGAACTATAATTAATACTCAGGTGAAATTTCATTGAGCTCTGCCAATTTATTGTGGATGTGAAGGTGCCAACAACAGAGATATTGACAGATGGACAGACAGGAGGACATAGCTTGAATCAGATTTTGATATGACGCAAGAATATTTATGTACATTATGGGTTTTAAGATGATTTCTTTTAGGCGCTACACAGCGAATGACTAAGTTTATATACCTTTATCACCACTTGTGGTGGTGGAGGGTTTAAAAATTATTTAATTTAATAAAAAAAAACAAATTCATATTTCATTTAAAATAAAAACAACATAAGTTTTCATTACCAAGTTTAAACAAGCTTTTAAATTAATCCTAAGTTAAACTGCAGTAAGATAAACTTTAGATTTATAAAAATTTTATATTCAAAGTTTAGTTTTATTTTTACACCAATAAAACTTTAAAAATTATTAAACAAATCAAAACAAATTTTTCTCAATAATTAGAGGTTAAAATAAACTTTCTTAATATGTACTAAAAAAACAGACATTTAATCCTAATTTAAACCGCAGTTAAAAAACCTTTAAAGAAAAAATAAAAATTTTTTAAATCTTAAATTTTCTTTTAACTTTAAACTACAAAAATAATGTATAAATCTTAACTTATAAACTTTTTTCATAACCAAAGCTTTAAATAAGCTTTTAAAATTTATTTCGAATTTGAACTCAACTTAATCTCAGTTTAAACTACAGGCAACCAAATTTAAACGAAACTTTATTAAAGAAAGTATAAGTTTTTTCACTTCGTTTAAACTTTAAAAATATTTAATAATTCTTTCTAAAATTTATGTCATTATTACAGCTTTAAATAAGTCTTCTAAATTTGCTTTAATTTGAAACTCAACTTAATCTCGGTTTAAACTACAAACCACCAACTTCCAAGTCCAATAAAAAATAACAAATATATTTTTTTAAATTTCTTATCTTAATAAATCTACAAAAAAATGTTTAATAAATCTTGATAAAATTAATTACATAAACAAAGCTTGAAATAAGCTTGCAAAACTTTATTTCATTTCAAGCAAAAGTTAACTTCAGTTTAAACTACAACCAATCAAACTTAAAGTTCCAAAATGTAAAAAAATAATAATAATTTTTTTATTAAATTCATGTCAATAAAGCTACAAAAATGGTAAACAAATCTAAACAAAATTTATTACTTAATAAAAGCTTTAAATAAGCTTTAAAAATTTCCAAAGCTAAACTTAATCTTAGTTTAAACTACAACTAATCAATCTTTTACAACTTGAATACAAGTAAACAAAACTTTTCTTTATACAAAAACTATCAAATAATTAACAGATCAATTAAAATAAATAATAAGAAAGCTTTAATTAAGCTTTAAAAGTAAACCAATAAAATGTCATCATTTTAACCACAGTTTAAACCACAATTAACCAAATTAAAAGAATTTCCATTATGAAAACCAAACTTTTGAAAAGTTTAACAGATTCTTACCAAATGTATGCTTTAGCTAAAGCTTTACATAAGCTTTTAAAATCTACTATTAATATGTCGTAATTTTAAACTCAGTTTAAACCACCATTAAATAAACTTAAGTACATAAAAAATATTATAATTTATTTATCATTTTATTTTCAAATTTAATTTATTAATTTAAATAATATTTTAGTATAACTTTAAATAAATCAAATAAGCTTTAAATAAGCTTTCAAATTTTGTTTAAATTTAACATAAAACTTAAACCTAGTTTAAACTACAAGAAAGCAAAGTTAAATATCTTGAAAAAGTGTTTTAATTTAAAAAAAATTTAAATTAAATAATTAATGAAAGATTTTAAAAATCATGTTTCTTTTAATTCTAAGAAAGCTTTTAATAAGCTTTCAAAATCCTATATAGAAATTTATTAAATTTAAACTCAGTTTAAATTATAATTAACTAAAGTTGAGATCTCCTTGTAAAAAAGGAATATTTTTAATGATGTATATCTCCCTCAATATTGAACAAATCGGTCTGAAATTGAAGGCAACTATATAGCTTTAAATAAGCTTTTAAGTTTTGCTCAAATTTTCATCAAAACTTAAACACAGTTAAAACTAACTTAAACTAAAGTTGTAAATCTTAAAAAGAGTTATTTTTCTTTTTTTCTATAAAATTTTCGGGAACCTGACGAATATTGCGAAATGATTTGTAATAATTTGAAAGAGCTTTTAACAAGCTTATAAAATTTACTTAAATTTTTAAAAAAAATTTAAACATAGTTTAAACTACAATAAATCCAAGTTAAGTATCCTTAAAAATTTAGGAAAATTTTTATTCCCATCAAAACTTTTGAAATCAAATGAATATTTTACTTTAAAAAAATAAAATTCTAAAGAGCTTTTAATAAGCTTTAAAAACCTGGTATAAAAAAAAGCTTAAACATTAACCGCAGTTTAAATTACAATAAAGCAAAGTTTAACATATACTTTCTTAATGAATATTTTCACTTCAATAAATTTCGGAACAACAACTGTTCATATCAATGAACATATTTATTTGCCATCCCTGAGTTCTAAACACAATCCACCCCCAACTTCACAATCTTTTGAGTTTTTAACGAAAAGTTAAGAATAAAAGAGATCGTTTTTGAAATCGAAAGGTTCGCTCGTCTTCCTTATTATAGAAATAAAATTTTTTGTGAAATTACAAAAAAAAGTTATTATTTGAATAAAATAAAAAATAAAATATCTTAAATATTTTTTAAATATAAAACAAGTGAAAGGCAAACAATTACCCTACAAACTATAATAAAATATTTGTGAAAATAAAATAATAATAAAAATAATATATGAATTAAATAAATATTTAAAATTAAATATAATAAATAAGTTACTCACCCTAAAACATAATTAAAATAAATATTATAAATTAATATAAAATACATTAAAATTAAATCTAAAATACTTACCCTAAATTTGTATAACCCATAACCTAAAAATAATATTATATATACATACATTTTGTACATATATATTTATTCCTTTATATATTCAATAAACTTGAAATTATAACGTTTTTTAAAAATACATAAAAATACTTCTCCTCTTTTTATTTATCCCTATTACCCTTCCCCGCGTAAGTACCCTATCTACCCATCTCCCTCTAACCCCCAAAATAAACATTGGTCCTATCGAACCGTCGTGTAAGTGAAACGGCTAATAGAATATACAGTCCACTAAAGAATACGGAAGAAGAAAGTTTTAAAGTTAAAGTGTAAAGTGTAAAAGAAGAAAGCTTAACAAGTGTTTTAAAAATTAAAAAAAAAAAAAAAAAATTAAATTAAATTTAAAAAACTAAAAACCCACCCTTAAAATCCCAAATAATATATAAAAACTAAAAACAAATAAACAATAGTTATAAAAATAATTACAAAAAATTGAAAATAAAATACAAAGTGGACAAATCAAAATATTTTTTACAAAAAATACACAAAATTTAAAAATTAAAACAAAATAAAAATAAAAAAAAAACAAGAAACATAAAAAATTGTTACAAAAACAAAATACACCTAAAATTTCATAAAAAATAAGAATTGGAAATATACAAAGAAAAACAACAGTGTACAAATTAAAAGCAAAACAATTTTTTTTACAAAAAACAACATACATAAAAATTTTTACAAAATACAGTGCAAACAAAAATTTTATTTTAAAATTAATTTTAAATATAAAATAAAAATAAATACTGTGTAAACAAAAATTTAAAAATAAAATTTTAATAATAATTTGAAATACCCGCAATAGAATTCCTTTTTATTAAATCTTATAAACTTTTTTTAAATTCTTATATTTGGATAAATTATTTATATATACACATTTACAAAAAAATATTAAAACACAAAATAATAAAAACAATACATATTACATACGCTGTATGTTTAACAAAAATATAAAAATATAAAATACAAAAAAAAAACTAAATTTTTACAACAAATATATACAAAAATAATATATATATTAATAATCAAAAACCCAAAAAACATTATTCAAAATAAAACTAAAAAATAAGAAATTAAACAAAAAACACTAACAAAATATACACACGTTCAAACACACAAAACCCAGCTTACACTTTACAACAACAACACACATTAACTTACAAAGCGGGAAGAAGGTTTAAAGAGGAATTAACAACACAAGAGAATTTACATTTTTTTGTTTTCTTTTCTCTTGTGAAGGTTTGTACCCTACCCCCAGCAAACAAGGTAAGTGTAAATTTTTACATTTACTAATAAAGTTTAAATTTCCTATTTTTTCAAATAATATTAGTTCTATATTTCAAGCAATACAATATAAAAACATTTTCTATTTACCCTACCCACCCTACACAAAGAATCTTCGAAATATTTTTATATATTGCTTGAGATTAACTAATATTACCACCCAAATTGTGTAACTTACACATTTACATACAAAAGACCCAATAGGAAATTTCTGTTTGCTGTAATATATTTTTTATACATATTTGTAAATTTTTACATACAAAATGTCGCATTTAGAATCTTTGGCCGCCACTTTAATGCGATACATCCAAATGGATTTAGAGTCATTTGATGAAGACTATCGCTCTTCCCCGGAAAGTTTTCAGTCTCTACCCTCACTCAAGTTTAGGAAACGCGAGTTAAGTGAATTATGGTCTAAAATAGATCACATATACACACAAATTAAAGAATCGCCTGAATTAATTGACCCAAAGAAGGCAGAAGAAATTAATTTAACGGAAATTGTACACAATGTCAGATCTGCAAGACATTTTTACAGGACGAGTATGATCGCAATTGATGAATCAATTGCGGAAATTTCAAAAGCGAACGAAAATCGACCCTCACTACCCGAACCCACACAACCCAACAATTCCGTAGCCTTCAATGTACCCCCTTGCGATATGCCCACATTCAATGGCGATTTTAAAACTTGGGCATCTTTCCGGGATCTCTTCAAGGCCATTTATGGTAACAATACCCGCTTAAGTGGAGTTGAAAAACTCTTTTATCTTAAGCAAAAGACAAGCGGCGAAGCCAAAGAAATAGTCGACAACGCACCCTTGACAAATGATGGCTTTCTTATTGCGTGGACCCAACTCGTCTCTCAATTTGAGAACAAACGAATGCAAATAAATGCGCAATTAAAAACCCTTTTTAATTTACCCTCAGTAAGCACCACGTGTAGTGCTTCCATAAGAAAGCTTCAAAGAAAGATAAATTGCTGTATTGCGAATTTAAATTCATTAGATATAGATACGGATAATTGGGATCCTATCTTTATATATCTTTGTTCAACAAAACTACCCAAAGAAACTCGAAGAGAATTTGAGAAAACTCTTGAAGATAGTGCAGAAATGCCGTCGTGGTTGACTCTAGATATATTCTTAACAAACACGTTTAAAGAATTAACGTCTGTTAATGATGTCTTAGAGTCGAATATTAACCCGAACCCTAACACCCACCCTAAACCCAAACAATTTACCCAAAATAACTACAATTTTGATAGAAGAGCTAAAGCTTTTCATAATGTAACACATTCTGTAAATAGAACTTACCCGAACACTAATTCTCAAGAAAGAAAATTCTCTAACACCACCCAAATACCCAAATTCAGTATGCAGAATAAAACAAATACCCAATTCACCCAAGATAAACCCGATGGGTCTATTTGTAAATTCTGTAAGAAGAATCATACCCTCAGAGAATGTTCGGCATTTAAAACTTTAACTTTAAATGAGAGAATAGAATTTGTGAAAAGAAATGGAATATGTTACAATTGTTTAGCTATTGGCCATGTATTAAAAGATTGTCATAGCACATTTACATGTAGATATTGCGGCGGCAAACATAATTCAATTTTGCACAAACCCAACTCTAACCCTAACCCACAAGTTGACAACACCCAACCCTCAACATCACACAACGCAGTACAGTCTTTCTCAACCCATACCCAATCAAGCAAACCCATATTAGATGACAGAACTAAATTATTAGGAACAGCTGTTCTGAATGTTGAAGTTCAGGGAGAATTGTTTCCAGCCAGAGCGCTTATTGACCCAGCTTCAGACTTCTCATTTATCACAGATAAACTGAGAAGGAAGCTACACTTACCCACAACACCAATAGTTGCCGAAATTTCCGGGATAAATGAAATTGTTTCAGCCCGATCCAATAAACTATGTCAAGTTTTAATACGCTCAAATACCCAAGACAAATTTAAATTGAATATCCAAGCAATAGTTGTTAAAACTCTTACCAAAAATTTACCCACCCAAAATTTTAAACCTACCCTAATTAAAGACTTGGGAAATATTCAATTAGCTGACCAAAAATTCTATGAAAGTCGGCCTATTGACTTTATAATTGGCAGCGATTTTTACCCACAAATTTTGAGATCTGGAGTAAGAAAAGACTTACTTAACACTTTAATAGCTCAGGAAACTGAGTTTGGCTGGATTTTAACAGGACCTGTTCAGAATTCGAAAAACACTCAACCCTTAGTTTCTTACTTTAGTTCTGTTACGCTTGATAAAGTTTTAACGAAATTCTGGGAAATCGAGGATATACCCACCCAACCCGAAGTTTCAGAAGAAAGTTCTTTGTGTGAAGAATCTTTTAAGACCACTACCCGTCGATTGTCGAATGGCCGTTATCAAGTTAATCTTCCATTTCGATACCCACCCGTTGAGTTAGGAAACTCTAGACACATTGCTATGGCTCAATTCTTACGGAATGAGAAAAGTTTGATGAAAAAGCCTGAACTTAAAATGGAATATGATAACGTGCTACAAGAATATATCGACTTAGGTCATATGAAACAAGTTAAATATAACCCAAATATTTCTCCAGATACCCATTATTATTTACGCCCATCACGCTGTTGTAAAACTTGATCGTGTTACGACAAAAGTTCGAATTGTTTTTAATGCTTCTAGCAAAACATCGAACAGCAACAGTCTCAATGATACCCTACATATTGGACCCACCCTACAACAAGATTTAGTTGTATTGATCTTGAAATGGCGCCTTTATAAAATAGTTTATAATGCCGACATTGAGAAAATGTATCGGCAAATTTTATTAAACCCTACCCACACTCCATATCAACGAATATTATTCCGTAAAAGCGTCAATGAACCCATTCAAGATTTTGAACTGCAAACAGTCACATTTGGTGTAAATTGTGCGCCATATTTGGCTATTAGAACCCTACACGAATTAGCCAAAGACATTCAAAATACCCACCCTATCGCTTCACAAATATTGCGAAATAACATGTATGTAGACGATGTCTTAGCCGGAGCTCACACTGTTGAAGAAGCTAAAAGTGCTCAAACACAATTGATCTCGGCTCTTGACTCTGCTGGTTTTCCTTTAAGAAAGTGGATTTCCAATACAAAGGAATTACTAAACCACTTACCCAAAGATCATTTACTTGATGCTGATTTACTCACCCTACCCGAATCAAATAATGCTAAAACATTAGGCATTCGCTGGAATGCAACAGAAGACATGTTCTTTTTTAATGTACCCTTAATTGAAAGGAAATCAGCATACACAAAGCGAACTGTTTTATCAGATATCGCTCGTCTTTTTGACCCAGCTGGTTGGCTAGCTCCAATTGTTATATCTGCCAAGATTATAATGCAGCAAATTTGGCAGGATAATACAACTTGGGATGAATGTCTTAACCCACTTACTCTAACAAAATGGCAAAAGTTTTTGCAGTTCTACGATGATATTAATAAAATTCGTATTCCAAGATGGATTAACTTTTCACCTTCAACAAAAATTGAATTTCATGGCTTTTCAGATGCTTCTGAAAAAGCATACTGTGCATGTTTATATGCACGAGTAACACCCATAAGCGGACCTATTTCCGTAACCCTACTCTTCGCAAAGACGAGAGTTGCGCCTATCAAAGTAATCTCGTTACCAAGACTAGAACTTTGTGGTGCAGTGTTGTTGGCAAACATGACACACAATTTGCTCACCCAACTCAACCTAAACCCTCAGAAAACTTATTTCTGGACCGACTCATCTATAGTTTTAGCTTGGCTCAACAAATCACCCAATTCATGGAACACATTTGTAGCAAACCGAGTTTCTACAATAACCCAAACTGTCGGCGTTGAAAATTGGAAACATGTGTCATCAAATGATAATCCTGCCGATGTTGCTAGCCGAGGATGTAATGCAGATGAGTTGGTAAAAAATACATTATGGTGGAATGGACCATCATGGTTGAAAGAACCCGAATTTAAATGGCCAACAACACATACACAATATGTAACTCAGGCTGAAGCAAAAGTTAGTCAATCGTTTGCTATGAACGTTAATACCCACCCTTCCTTGGATAATACGAATAATGAAAACCCAGACATATTATCAAGATTTTCAAAATTGTCAAATGCTTTACGAGTAATGACATACGTCTATCGATTTTGTGACCGCGCATCTTATACCCGAAGAAATACAATTCGAAATGATAGAATTATTCTTGATCGAAATAACTCAACACTAGTCAATGAGAGACTAAATTTATTATTAACCCACCCAAGTATTGAACTTGATGCGACGGAAATAAAATCTACACGTGATAGACTTATTATTCTTTGTCAGATAAATTATTACAAGGATGAATATAATTCTCTTAAAAGAAATAACCCGATACCCAACAAAAGTAACCTACTCACCCTAACCCCATTTTTAGATTCTACAAATATACTGCGTGCAAATGGTCGATTAGCAAACTCCAACAGTTTGTCCTATTCTGAAAGACACCCTATCTTACTACCCTATAAAAGTACGTTTGCTAAATTACTCACCCAACACGTCCACTTGGTAACCCTGCATGGTGGAAATCAACTTATGTTGAGAATAATCCGATCTGGATATTGGATTCCAAAACTAAAGAATCTAATTAGCAACATTATTAATAAATGTACAGCGTGCATAAAATATAGGAATAGGCAAACAACCCAGTTTATGGCGGCATTGCCACCAGAAAGAACCCAACTAACGAGGGCCTTTATGAATGTTGGTGTTGATTTTGCAGGGCCATTTGACATTAAAGCATATAGTGGCAGAACATGTAAAATAACAAAAGGTTACGTTTGTATTTTTGTTTGCTTTGCAACAAAAGCAATCCACTTGGAGCCAACATCTGATTTGTCTACCCTAGCCTTTATGGCAGCCTTTGCTCGATTTTTTTCGAGGCGGGGATGTCCTGTCGCCATTTACTCGGACAATGGAACTAATTTCATAGGAGCAAGTAAACTATTGAAGAAGGAGCGACAGGAATTTATGAAACAGTTAAAAGGATCTGTTGTTTCCACTGACAGTTTTCAGAATTTGACGTGGCATTTCATACCCCCAGGAGCACCACACATGGGTGGTTTATGGGAAGCAGGAGTAAAGAGCTTTAAGGCTCATATGAAAAAACTGAATACCCTCAAATACACATTTGAAGAACTGGCTACACTCCTTGCTAGAATTGAAGGATGTTTAAACTCGAGACCCTTAAGCCCGTCAAGTGAAAACCCTCAAGATCTCAACCCTTTAACCCCCGGACACTTTTTAATTGGCTCACCCATTCTTACCCCTGCAGAACCCGACACAAGCCATGATAATATAACCCTGGCAAACAGATGGCAAAAGTTAAAGATTCAACATCATAACTTTTGTAGAAGATGGAAAGATGAGTATCTAAAAGAGCTCCATAAAAGATACAAGTGGAAAAACCCTACCCGAGAAGTTAAAGTTGATGATATTGTAATAATTAGACAAGATAACCTATCACCAAATGAATGGTTACTTGGTCGTATTATCAGAACTTACCCAGGTTCTGACGGAAGAAGTAGAGTTGTTGACTTACAGACTTCAACTGGGACTCTAACTCGACCAATTACAAAGATAGTAGTATTACCCACTAACTAATCTAATTTTAACTCATACCCTAACCCATTATTCAATATCATTCATTATTTTAACTAACCACCCCACACTAACACAATTTTGTTAATAACCCCAATTCACCCTAACACACTAACTCATAAATAACATTTCATTTTTATCCACATATATTTTATTTCATTTACACAGAATGGCTCTTAACAAACAGGCTTCAGGTTTAAAAGATTTTGGCCGCTGTAATGAACGCTCAAACAATAAGAACGGTTCCCGTTTCTAAGGAAGTTATAGACAACAATACCGTACCCAAACAGTAAGGCATCATTTTGGTTGTGGCATCTATCGAGCAGACCATCGGCTAGTCAATTGTCTTTAATTGCTCAAGACTCTACCCTTGGCTGGCTGGTGATGGGATCTTTTACCCAATAACCCTCAACAACAAGTTGTCTGGCCCGGGAGAATGTTCATATCAATGAACATATTTATTTGCCATCCCTGAGTTCTAAACACAATCCACCCCCAACTTCACAATCTTTTGAGTTTTTAACGAAAAGTTAAGAATAAAAGAGATCGTTTTTGAAATCGAAAGGTTCGCTCGTCTTCCTTATTATAGAAATAAAATTTTTTGTGAAATTACAAAAAAAAGTTATTATTTGAATAAAATAAAAAATAAAATATCTTAAATATTTTTTAAATATAAAACAAGTGAAAGGCAAACAATTACCCTACAAACTATAATAAAATATTTGTGAAAATAAAATAATAATAAAAATAATATATGAATTAAATAAATATTTAAAATTAAATATAATAAATAAGTTACTCACCCTAAAACATAATTAAAATAAATATTATAAATTAATATAAAATACATTAAAATTAAATCTAAAATACTTACCCTAAATTTGTATAACCCATAACCTAAAAATAATATTATATATACATACATTTTGTACATATATATTTATTCCTTTATATATTCAATAAACTTGAAATTATAACGTTTTTTAAAAATACATAAAAATACTTCTCCTCTTTTTATTTATCCCTATTACCCTTCCCCGCGTAAGTACCCTATCTACCCATCTCCCTCTAACCCCCAAAATAAACAACAACAGAGAACTTTAAATTTTCTAACAAAAGCATAAGAGCTTTAAAAAAGCTTTCAGAAAAGAGCTTTTTCTTGTATAAATTTATTTAAAAAAGTATTTTTTTAAATTTCTTTTGTTTAAAGTAATTAAAATAAAACCAAAGAATTGTTCAAGTTTTTCTTAGGAAATTATGAATCCTCGACCCTCGTATAATTCGTTATTATGAATTTCTTTATGTATAAAAGAAAATGTTTTTAATATTTGTTTAATTTTCATATTTTTGAGAGATTTATGACTCTTGAACTGATTTTCGCAAGTCAGGCTCATAAGAGAGCTATAGAAAATGATGGACCGGACCGATCCTCATAAAATATGTTGGTTTATTTCCTGTGGTTAACAATTGATAACAATTGATTTCAAAATTATAAAAAAAATTAGATTTAACCTGTGATTTTTGCAGAGGGTCCATATGGAAGCTACATAAAATTGTGGACCGAAATCCTTAAAATGGCGGTATATGGACATAGTTTAGTAAAGCAATTATTTGTAGCAAATTAAATTAAAATATTTTTATATTTGCGGGTTTGAAGTGGTTTTCAGGAGCAAGATCTGTATGGCAGCAGCTTGGATCATTTATGGACCTGGATTTTTGAAATTTAGTATATTTGCATTAAAATATAAATTAATTGAAGCAAATTTCATTAAAATATTTAAATATTTGTGGGTGTTAAGTGATTTTCGGCTCAAAGCCTAAATGAGAACTATGGCCATTTGTGGACTTGGCAAATTGATTATATAGATTTGTATTAATATAGAAATAAAATATTACAAATTTCATTAAAATATCTTTATATTTGAGTGATTTAAAAGATTTTTGACAGTGCACCTGTATGGGAGCTACAACCATTTGAGGTCCAAACTCTTTAAAATTCAACATGTTGATTTGGATTTATGGTAAAATTTATTTGTAGCAAATTTCCTTATTAAATATTTTCATATTTAAGGATTTTATTAAAATAAAACCTTATTTCGGGAGGTAATTTGTATGGGAGCAATCTGAAATATTGGACCAATTATTAACAATTTCAATAGGTTTTAGAACTGAGTTCAAAAAAATCATCTGTACCAAATTTTATGGATATTGGACCCAAATTGCGGCCTGTGTAGGTGTTTAGAAGGTTACATGCTCAACCAGCCAGACGGAAGGACAGACATCTTTAAATGGTCTCAGAAAGTAATTCTGTGAATAAAAATTCATCAATTTCTAACTTAAGAATCTCACAAACAATTTTAAACCTTAATTTAAGAATTTACAACAAATATGACCTGAAATTTATTAAATAAAATTAAACCATTTTCTATATTTTCATTAAAACAAAATGACGTTTAAGTCAAATGAAAACAAAAGTTTCGGCAACAACAAAATCTTAATTAAAAACAAAACAAAATTTAAACAAAACAAAATCAAAACAAAATTTTTCAAACAACAAGAAAAAATGCGAACAAAGTACAAGAAGTCCAGCAATAACAACTCTGTCATACAAAACTTATTTTTTACTTATTTTTTTTTAAAGCAACAACACTTTGGCTACATGTTGCATTGATTACTTTTTTATAAACAAATCTGCAATAACAACAACAACAACAACAATTACAACATTTTATAAATATCACAAATACATATTTAAAAACATAAAAAAACACATACACAAAGCATAACAACAACAAAAAAAGAAACAAGAAGAATATAAATTTTACTCATACAACAACTATTAAATAGTTCTCCCCCCTTCATACCCCCAACTCTTTAATATACGAGGGGGTTTTCAGAAAAAAAAAACGACTCGTAAATAAACGAATAAATGAAGAAACACAGCAGCAGCAGCAACAACAACAACAACAAAAACTTAAATAAAAACATATCAACACAGAAAAAAATCTAGGTCATGAGCGCAAGAGATGGATGTATAGGCCAAGAGCGCAAAGGCGGAAATGAGATAGCAAGAAGAAAAATCAAACACACACACACACATTCACATGAAACACATTTATACAAACTATATGAATACATGAAGCAATAACAACAACAACTATGATGATTTAAACGTTAAAAAACTATTTTATGAAAAGGCGAATGTAAGCGATTACACTTACACATACATGTGTGTGTGAACACATACATACTTACATACATTTACAAAAACTATATTATTAAAATTTTATTTTAGTGTTTTTCTTTTTTTTTTGCATAATTGTCGATGGAAAAAATTGTTTTTTTTTTAAGCGAATTTGTAATAAAATAACAATTTTTTATGATTTTTTTTTTACAGAAAATTAGGGGGAAATAATTAAACCAAAGAGAAAAGGAGGGAAATTATTGGAAATTTTAAAAACTAGAAAAATTTCTAAAAGTAAATTTTCCTAAAATTCTAAGATTTTTTCTTAATTATTATAATTTAATAAAAAAAACAAGATTTTAAATCGATCACGGCGAATTCAAAATACCCTTCTATAAATAAAAAGTGATATATATAAGAGTACTCTACTCCCGACTTTATTTTGATAAACAAAAACGGTTTTTTGCTTCAATAACAGTATCACAAATTGAGCTTGTTTTACTTTTGCTATTATTGAGAGAAAGAGAGAGAGCGAACTTAACATTTTACATAAATAACAGTTTTTTTATTTGGGATTTATTTATCGTTTATTTACACGAATTATGTTAATGGAGTTAACAGTTTCTTTGTTATTATTTTTTTAATTTTTAATAGTGAGAGAAGAGAGAATAAACTCTTTATTTATTTTTGTTGACAGTTTTGAAGTTTAAATGTTACTTTGTTTACATTTGTAATCTTAATTGAGTTCGTTTTACTTTTATTATTATTAAAAAAGGGAGAGAGATAGAGAGAGCGAGAACACAACACTCTACATAAATGTCAGAATTTTTGTTTGTCGTTTTTTTTTTAAACATCTAAGCATCTTTATGGAGTTAACAGTATTTCATTATTTACTTTTTTAACATCTTTTAACAGTAAGTTAAATGAGGGAATATAAACTGTTTAGTAATTTACTGTAAATAACAGTATTGAAGTTTATTTTGTTTACATTGTTAATCTAAATTGAGTTTGTTTTTTTCTTGTTATTAACATGAGAGAGTTTGAGAGAGGAAGAGAATAACACTTCTTACATAAATAACAGTATTTTCTTATATGTAAACATATTTATGAAATTAACAGTATTGAACTATTTACTCTTTTAAAATTTTTTAATAGTTTAAGAAAAGAGAGAGAATTAATTTTACTGTTCTTTTAATGTTTTACAATTCTTTACTGTTTATGTTAGTAACAGTTTCGATTACGTTACATTTATTCATTGTTTATGAAATTAACAGTATTTAACTTTTTAGGTAGAAAAAAGAGCAAGAGATTTAAAATGTTTTATTGCCAATAAAATTCAATGCTTTTTAAGAGAGAACGAATTGTTGTTAACACAATTTTATTAACATATGTTATTAACATAATTTTTTTTAACATTTATGTCATTAACATTAACATGTATTTCATATATAGTATTAATGTTGTTAACATTAATTTATTAACATAATTTTCTTAACATTTATGTCATTAGCATTAACATGTATTTCATATATAGTATTAATGTTGTTAACATTAATTTATTATCATTAATTTATTAACATTAATGTATTAACATTTATGTTATTTACATATAATTATTCTTGAGAGTGAGAGATGAGGGGAGAAAAAAACAAAGAGCAAGAGAGTGAATGTTGTTGACATAATTTTTAATGTTATTAAAGTATGTTTTTTTTTAACATTTATGTTATTAACATTAACATGTATTTTATGTATAGCGTTATTCTCTAAGTCGCCTTAAATCAATTATAAACAAATTCCATTGATCATTTTTTATTATTATTTTTTTGCTTTCAACGATATTGCCCTCAACTTGAGGACGAGGTGAGTACGAGGACAAATTCTTGGCGTTGCAAAAAAATTAAATTAAATTACAATGTTTTAAAATGAGAGCGCGCGCAAAATAAAAAAACAACCAAGAAAAACTGCATTTTATATAGAAAAATGATTTTCAATACAAATAAAAAAAACTATATTTTTAGCACACTAACACTAATGTAAGAAATAAGAAAAAAATTACAAAACAACTAGTTTTTTTCGAACACATACATACAGACAATTTGCGAGATAAATGAAAATGATAGAGTGAGAGAGAGAGAGAGGGCAGGGAGATTTAAAGAGTGTAACAGGGAAACTGTTAAATATAAAATTTTTAAAGTTAAAAAAAATGATTTAAGGAAAATATTTTTGAGAGAGAAAGAGAGAGAGAGGGAGGAAGTGGAGTTTAAAAGAAAGAGAGAGGGAGTTTGAAATAAGGTGGAGTAAAGTTAACAAAAATCAATTTTAATTAGATAAAAAAATTAATTTAAACAAATTTGACCTAAATTTTTGTAATGTTAGAAAAAAACGTGTTACCATGTTTATTTTCTCTCAAATAATTGTTATTAACACTTAAAGGCAAATTGTTGTTTAAACTAAATTAAAAATCAAGTAAGAACGTTATATTCCACTATAACGAATCTTCAATACCCTTCACTACAAATGCATGCATGTGTAGTAAATACTTTCAGTTTTCGTACATACACACTCACACTCACATACACTCACAGAAGTACACTGTGTATAATAGTTTTTCTTAAATATGACACAGGAACACTGAGTCATAAAATTAGTTATGTTATTTTTTTCTGCTGAACCGATTTTGATAAATTTTGGAATCGATTAAACTTGGAAATTGCCTCAGATATCGTTCTATATCTTTACATACACTGAATCAACATTGCTGATTTTAAATAGGAAACTTCTCAGGACTTTAAAAAATCCTCAGGATAAATTTCATTGAGCTCAGTCAATCATTGTGGATGTGAACGTGACAATAACAGACATATGGACAAAGAGACAGCCAAATCGCCTTAGATTTTCATCTGATAAAAATATATTCAAACATTATGGTTACTCATATTATTCCTTCCTAGCGTTACAAACTTAATAACAAAGTTAATATAACCTCTTCGCAATTTGTGACGGTGGAGAGTATAACAATGTTAAGTGCAATTAAGGCAATTTGTAATTAAATGTATTAAGTTTTGACTTAACTATTATTTAATTTAATTTTTTTTTTAAATTGTTGTTGTTATTGTTATTTTTGTTTTCTAGCACTTAAGCAATTTTGAAAAGATTGTGTGAAATGATATAAAATTTGTTGAATTTTTTTCTCTGTGCAACAATTAAAAAGTAAAAGTATTTATGTATGAATGTGTGTGTGTGTGTGTGTTTATTTCACAGACAAAATAAAATATAAAAATAATATAGACCAAAAATGTATTAAAACTATTGGAAGCTGTCCAAATCTAAATTGAAATATTTTGTAAAATATAAAAATATTGAAAAAAATATAATAATCATCGATTATTATAAAGAAATTATAGCAAATTTTTATTATTTAATAAAAATCTGGTTCAATTAAATAGAAAATTATATTAAAAAATATTACTTTTTAAAGGAAAAAATAGAAATTTTACAAATCTATAATTTTAACTTTTTGGATCTCTTTTAAATATTGAAATAATTTTTATTAAAACCTTTAAAATTACAAATTTAAAACCATTTTCTTATTAATTTATTATTTAACATTTTCCTCTATTTAAAAACGTTTAATTTTTCATAATTTTTACAATTTTTATTTAAAAAATAATTTAATTTTATTAAAATTTCATGTTTTATTTATTTCATTTCATAAATAACATTGTTCCCATATTAAAAATCTGGCAACCCTTTTAAAAATTCATAAAATACAACTCTGTAGCATAAAGACAACAGAGATGACAACATAAATAACAGCATTTCTTAACACTCATTGTTCATGTTTCTTTTGGCTTTTGTTTACTTTTATTTATTGAGAGAGAGAGTGTGTGTGAGAGGGACAGGATTACAATCTCAGCATAAATAACACCATTTCTCTAACAGACTTTATTTATGCTTTTTTAGCAAGCAACAGTTTTTATCATAAAAAGCAGAAATGACATAAATAACGGTATTTATTAACAGTCATTGTCTGTTTCTTTTTAACTACAACAGTTCTCTCATACACTAGAAGTTAACGGTAGATAAACTCAATTTCTTTTAGAAATATTTCCATAACTTTTAAACCGTTAAAAAATGTATAAATAAAATTTCACAATCTTAGAGCTGAGATGTTTTCGAATTAATTTGTAGGTTAAAAAGTGCCTATTTTGTCAGGAGTGCAGTGTGTGACTCCTTTAAAATTGACCACCACGGTTATGTTTACTTTTAAATATTTTTTTGGAAACAATTCTGTAACTTTGGAACTGTTAATAAAACTTCATATGCTGAGAGTTGAGGTGATATTGAGCTGATTTAGAAGAGTGCATGAATCCTAAGAAGACGGGGTGTAATTGATGACTCATCGAAGTTACAGCACGTCAGATATAATAAATTTGAAAATTCTCCAAAAATTATATAAATGGATTATAATTTTGAAAAACTTAAAAATTTAGAGTTTTCTTAATTCTTAATACTGATATTTCTCCATATATTTATTGATATATATGCATCCGTATAAAAGTTATATAAATCTGAAGGTAAAACTTTGAAAAAGAAAATCGAAATTTTGGGATTTTTTTTTTTTTTTCAAAAAAAAATGTTAACATTTATTCAATTAAAAAAAAACAATAAATTTTTGTTATGAACTTTATTTCACTATTTTATGCAGAAATCAGAAGCAAGAAATTATAAATTTTAAGTTCTTCATTATTTTTGTTATTAAACATGATCCCATTTGCTATTTTTTTAGAAGTTCGGATTCTGCAAGTTCTTACGTTTCATAGATATCAAATATTTGTTTAGAAAATCATAATTTGACAGAAATCTAACTTAAACTAGACTTCCTGTAGTCAATCTTATATATTTTCCATACGTTTCCATATTTTGTTTACTTTTTTCACTGATTAGAGAGGAGGGAGAGAAGAATTCATTTTATAAAAATAACAAAATTTTAATTCTTTTCAACAACTGTTTATATTTAAATTTGTAGTATGGCAACACCTTGAAAATTTATTAAATACAACTCTGTTTTATGCAATTAACAGTGATGACATAAATTAACAGTATTTTTTTACTTTATTTACTTTTATTTTATTCATGCTGAAAGAGAGAAAGAGAGAACAATACCTTGTACAAGCACAAATAACAGTATTTTAGTAAAAAAATTGTTTTCCTTTCTACCAGATTCTTAAAAAATTAACAGTATTTGCTTTGTTTACATTTTATAATAGTGAGAGAGCAGAACTGAATAACATTCAAAAATACAGGTAGAATGTTGTTTACATAAATATTTTGGAATTAACAGTATATGTATTTGTTTACATTTTCATTCTTATACAAACAGATGAAGATCTTTCCACATTGAGACAAAGAGAGAACTGTTAAATTGTTAGAAGTTATTTTTACAGTTTTTTAATAACTTCTGTTAAGAGTTATTTAATTTAAATTACAGTTAAATACAGGGAAAATATTGACTTTTTAACTTGTTAAATAAGCAACATGTTTAATACACACTGTTTAATTTAGCTGTGTGTATGTGTGATCGAATTTGTTTACATTTTCTAAGGCTGACAGAGACAAAGTGTAATAAGCAAGTTAACATTTTTTTTAATTTCTGTTAACAGAATATGTTCTATTTAGAATGGTGTTAACATAAGCAGCTGTATTGTGTTTTCAGAATTTGGCTTTCTATGTGGATGTAATCAATTTTTATTTAATAATTAAAAAAATGAAACAAATTGAAGGAAATATTTCATTTTTTCACACATAATTTTTTTATTACGAAATATTTTTAAAATAAAAAAAAAATAAATTTAAATTCTTTTTTAGTTTTGTTTTTCACTGTGAATATATTTAAAATATTTTTTTTAATCAAAAATAATAAAAACGTTTATGCAATTCTTTTTCTATAGACAAACAATTTTTTAATTTCACACACAATGAAAAAATCAATAATTAGAAAATGATGAACAAAAAATTAAAATAGAAAATTAGAACATCATTTTTTATCAAGTGGGGGGGTTGAGAAATAGAAATTTTAAGTGGGTGGCTGTAACACATTAGAATAATAAAATAAATAATCGAATAAAATAACAAAATGGTGCAATCAATCACAGGGTGTAAATCTAATAAAATATTTGAAATAAATTTTAAATAAAAAAAAAAAAAAAAAAACAATCAAAAAAAATGTAAGAAAAATGCTGCCAGATGTTTTGACTTACATTGAAGATAACCTACAATTTATATTTCATTGGATAAATCTCTTAAAAGCTCATCCAATTTGTAACGATATCTGATTTGATTGAAATTTCACAAAATTATAATTTTTGAAGTGGGAAATTTTGCTATTTATAAAATTTAATAATAATAAAATGTGAATCATGTGAAAGCTTGATAGTGTGATATTTCAATTATGATATAATAAAAATAGCTTTAC
>PYHX02000413.1:81041963-81156320 GCA_004302925.2 Cochliomyia hominivorax | reverse complement strand
TTAAAATTCGGTATTACCGAATTTAGCATTCTTACTGGTTGATATTTACAAAAAAAAGTTAATCATCATAAATTCCATAAATTTCATTAAAGAAATTGTTAAAAATCATCAAAAGACCCAAAAGAAAAAGACAAAAAAATTATAATAAAAAAGAAGACAAAAAAAACAAATATGTTAAATTAACAAAAACAAAATTCGAAAGTGAAATTATGAAGTTCACCAAAAAAAAAAAAAAAAAAAAAAAAAAAACGAATTCACCAAAAATAAAAACAACTTCAAATGAGAGTAAAAGATAGACAGCGGAAAAAATAACATAAACATTATTATATAATAAAAATTTAAAAGCGGGAAAAAAAAAACAAAAAAAAAGATAAAAATATAATTTTAATGTAAAAATCAAAATAAATAAAAAATTCAAAATAAACAAAAAGGGAAGGAAGTTAAATTCAATTAAAATAAATAAAAAAATATAAACTTTTATTTCAAAAATAGTTAACTCTCACGCTTTCTGAATTTGTATAACACAATATAATATTGGTTTCAAATGTTTATGTATGAAAATTTTTTGGATGGATGCCCTCGTAATAATTTGCTTTTCTTATTTAACCTTTTTATGTGGCATTAGATTATTATGACACAAACATTTGTGAATATTGATGCGTTTTAAGGGAATTATTTTTGTGGAGGTTTTATATGGAAGTTAGAAAAAAATATGGACCGACCCTCGTATAATTTCGCATGTGGTTTTGGCTTATATGTATCTTAAACTGGACTGAATCTTTTTAAAAATATCCACGTTTAAGTGCGTATTTATGAGTTTTCACGATGATATTTGACAGGTTGGTTGTATGGGAACCTATATAGACCGATCCTCGTATAATTTGACACATTGTTGAAAATAATAATAATGGCTTTATTTTTGGGCAAATTTGGTTGACGACATCGTTCATATATAAAGGAATTTTATGGGTTAAAATTCTCATTTGGGGGGGGGGAGTAGATTTGTATGGGGCCTATATTAAATAAATGGACCTATTACACCCAAATTTCAATATTCATGGTCCTTGGGGTCAAATAATAGTATGTGCCAAATTTTTATTAAGATTTCCTCCCAAATTACGATCTGTACTTTGCGAACAAGCTTTACATGGACAGCCAGGCGGTCGAATGGATGGACATGATTAAAGCGATTCAGGAAGTGATACTGAGTCGAACAGGTGCCCCTTACAAACATCTGCACAAACACATAATACCCCCAGCACCTTGATGAGGTAGAGTATAAAAATTAAATAAAACACGGAAACTCATAATGAGTTTATAAAATTAAGTTATAATTTTGGCTATAACTTTATAACTGAACCGTTTTGATAATTTTTAAAAATGTTAATGAAGTACACAAAAACATTATATTACGACAAAAATTCATTCTAATTTGTTGATTTATGATCGACAATTCTATGAAATTTTTTTCAGTTGAACTTAGAGGTTACCTTCAATATGGGTCTATATCGTTTAATATGCTTAACCGATTTTGCTAGTATTAATAAGGACATTCTCTGAACTTTAATAAATAGCTTGACTCAGATTTTGATTTGACGCAGAATATTTATGTACATTATGGGTTCTAAGATGATTTCTTTTCTTTTAGGCGCTACTAAGTTTAATATACCTTTATCACCACTTGTGATGGTGGAGGGTTTAAAAATTCTTTAATTTTAATAAAAAAAAAACATATTCATATTTCATTTAAAAATAAAAACAACATAAACTTTCATTACCAAGTTTAAACAAGCTTTTTAAATTAATCCTAAGTTAAACTGCAGTAAGATAAACTTTAGATTTATAAAAATTTTATATTCAAAATTTAGTTGTTTTTTTACTCCAATAAAACTTTAAAAATTAAAAATTAAATCAATAATTAGAGCTTAAAATAAGCTTTCATAATATGAACTAAAAAAACAGACATTTAATCCTAATTTAAACCACAGTTAAAAGAAACCTTTAAAGAAAAAATAAACATTTTTTAAATCTTAAATTTTCTTTTAACTTTAAACTACAAAATAATGTCTTAACTTATAAATTTTTTTTATAACCAAAACTTTAAGTAAGCTTTTAAAATTTGTTTTAATTTTAAACTTAACTTAATCTCAGTTTAAACTACAGGCAACCAAACTTAAATAAAACTTTATTAAAGAAAGTATAAGTTTTTTCACTTCGTTTAAACTTTAAAAATATTTAATAATTCTTTATAAAATTTATGTCATTATTACAGCTTTAAATAAGTCTTCTAAATTTGCTTTAAATTGAAACTCAACTTAATCTCGGTTTAAACTACAAACCACCAACTTCCAAGTCCAATATTTTTTTTTTTAAATTCTTATCTTAATAAATTTACAGAAAATGTTTAATAAATCTTGATAAAATTAATTACATAAAACAAAGCTTTAAATAAGCTTTAAAAATTTGTTTTCATTTCAAAACAAAAGTTAACTTCAGTTTAAACTACAGCCAATCAAACTTAAAGTTCCAAAATGTAAACAATAATATTTTTTTTTATTAAATTCATGTCAATAAAGCTACAAAAATGGTAAACAAATCTAAACAAAATTTATTACTTAATAAAAGCTTTAAATAAGCTTTAAAAATTTCCAAAGCTAAATTTAATCTCAGTTTAAACTACAACTAATCAAACTTTTACAACTTGAATACAAGTAAACAAAACTTGTCTTTATACAAAAACTATCGAATAATTAACAGATCAATAAAAATAAATATTAAGAAAGCTGTAATTAAGCTTTAAAAGTAAACCAATAAATTGTCCCCATTTTAACCACAGTTTAAACCACAATTAACCAAATTAAAAGAATTTCCATTATGAAAACCAAACTTTTGAAAAGTTTAACAGATTCTTACCAAATGTAATGCTTTAGCTAAAGCTTTACATAAGCTTTTAAAATCTACTATTAATATGTCGTAATTTTAAACTCAGTTTAAACCACCATTAAATAAACTTAAGTACATAAAAAAATATTATAATTTATTTATCATTTTATTTTCAAATTTAATTTATTAATTTAAATAATATTTTAGTATAACTTTAAATAAATCAAATAAGCTTTAAATAAGCTTTCAAATTTTGTTTAAATTTAACATAAACTTAAACCTAGTTTAAACTACAAGAAAGCAAAGTTAAATATCTTGAAAAAGTGTTTTAATTTAAAAAAAATTTAAATTAAATAATTAATGAAAGATTTTAAAAATCATGTTTCTTTTAATTCTAAGAAAGCTTTTAATAAGCTTTCAAAATCCTATATAGAAATTTATTAAATTTAAACTCAGTTTAAATTATAATTAACTAAAGTTGAGATCTCCTTGTAAAAAAGGAATATTTTTAATGATGTATATCTCCCTCAATATTGAACAAATCGGTCTGAAATTGAAGGCAACTATATAGCTTTAAATAAGCTTTTAAGTTTTGCTCAAATTTTCATCAAAACTTAAACACAGTTAAAACTAACTTAAACTAAAGTTGTAAATCTTAAAAAGAGTTATTTTTCTTTTTTTCTATAAAATTTTCGGGAACCTGACGAATATTGCGAAATGATTTGTAATAATTTGAAAGAGCTTTTAACAAGCTTATAAAATTTACTTAAATTTTTAAAAAAATTTAAACATAGTTTAAACTACAATAAATCCAAGTTAAGTATCCTTAAAAATTTAGGAAAATTTTTATTCCCATCAAAACTTTTGAAATCAAATGAATATTTTACTTTAAAAAAATAAAATTCTAAAGAGCTTTTAATAAGCTTTAAAAACCTGGTATAAAAAAAAGCTTAAACATTAACCGCAGTTTAAATTACAATAAAGCAAAGTTTAACATATACTTTCTTAATGAATATTTTCACTTCAATAAATTTCGGAACAACAACAGAGAACTTTAAATTTTCTAACAAAAGCATAAGAGCTTTAAAAAAGCTTTCAGAAAAGAGCTTTTTCTTGTATAAATTTATTTAAAAAAGTATTTTTTTAAATTTCTTTTGTTTAAAGTAATTAAAATAAAACCAAAGAATTGTTCAAGTTTTTCTTAGGAAATTATGAATCTTCGACCCTCGTATAATTCGTTACTATGAATTTCTTTATGTATAAAAGAAATGTTTTTAATATTTGTTTAATTTTAATATTTCTGAGAGATTTATGACTCTTGAACTGATTTTTGCAAGTCAGGCTCATAAGAGAGCTATAGAAAATGATGGACCGGACCGATCCTCATAAAATATGTTGGTTTATTTCCTGTGGTTAACAATTGATAACAATTGATTTCAAAATTATAAAAAAAAATTAGATTTAACCTGTGATTTTTGCAGAGGGTCCATATGGAAGCTACATAAAATTGTGGACCGAAATCCTTAAAATGGCGGTATATGGACATAGTTTAGTAAAGCAATTATTTGTAGCAAATTAAATTAAAATATTTTTATATTTGCGGGTTTGAAGTGGTTTTCAGGAGCAGGATCTGTAAGGCAGGAGCTTGGATCATTTATGGACCTGGCTTCTTGAAAGTTAGTATTTGTATTAAAATATAAATATAATTGAGGCAAATTTCATTAAAATATTTTAATATTTGTGGGTGTTAAGTGATTTTCGGCTCAAAGCCTAAATGAGAACTATGGCCATTTGTGGACTTGGCAAATTGATTATATAGATTTGTATTAATATAGAAATAAAATATTACAAATTTCATTAAAATATCTTTATATTTGAGTGATTTAAAAGATTTTTGACAATGCACCTGTATGGGAGCTACAACCATTTGTGGTCCAAAGTCTTTAAAATTCAACATGTTAATTTGGATTTATGGCAAAATTTATTTGTAGCAAATTTCCTTATTAAATATTTTCATATTTAAGGATTTTATTAAAATAAAACCTTATTTCGGGAGGTAACTTGTATGGGAGCTACCTGAAATATTGGACCAATTATTAACAATTTCAATAGGTTTTAGGCCTCAGTTCAAAAAAATTATTGTAGCAAATTTTATGGATATTGATCCCAAATTGCGGCCTGTGTAGGTGTTTAGAAGGTTACATGCTCAACCAGCCAGACGGAAGGACAGACATCTTTAAATGGTCTCAGAAAGTGATTCTATGAATAAAAATTCATCAATTTCTAACTTAAGAATCTCACAAACAATTTTAGACCTTAATTTAAGAATTTACAACAAATATGACCTGAAATTTATTAAATAAAATTAAACCATTTTCTATATTTTCATTAAAACAAAATGACGTTTAAGTCAAATGAAAACAAAAGTTTCGGCAACAACAAAATCTTAATTAAAAACAAAACAAAAATTAAACAAAACAAAATCAAAACAAAATTTTTAAAACTACAAGAAAAAAATGCGAACAAAGTACAAGAAGTCCAGCAATAACAACTCTGTCATACAAAACTTATTTTTTGCTTATTTTTTTTTAAAGCAACAACACTTTGGCTACATGTTGCATTGATTACTTTTTTATAAACAAATCTGCAATAACAACAACAACAACATTTACAACATTTTATAAATATCACAAATACATATTTAAAAACATAAAAAAACACATACACAAAGCATAACAACAACAAAAAAAGAAACAAGAAGAATATAAATTTTACTCATACAACAACTATTAAATAGTTCTCCCCCCTTCATACCCACAACTCTTTAATATACGAGGGGGTTTTCAGAAAAAAACAAAACGACTCGTAAATAAACGAATAAATGAAGAAACACAGCAGCAGCAGCAACAACAACAACAACAAAAACTTAAATAAAAACATATCAACACAGAAAAAAATCTAGGTCATGAGCGCAAGAGATGGATGTATAGGCCAAGAGCGCAAAGGCGGAAATGAGATAGCAAGAAGAAAAATCAAACACACACACACATTCACATGGAACACATTTATACAAACTATATGAATACACGAAGCAATAACAACAACAACTATGATGATTTAAACGTTAAAAAAACTATTTTATGAAAAGGCGAATGTAAGCGAACACACTTACACATACATGTGTGTGTGAACACATACATACTTACATACATTTACAAAAACTATATTATTAAAATTTTATTTTAGTGTTTTTCTTTTTTTTTTGCATAATTGTCGATGGAAAAAATTGTTTTTTTTTTTAAAGCGAATTTGTAATAAAATAAAAATTTTTTATGATTTTTTTTTTACAGAAAATTAGGGGGAAATAATTAAACCAAAGAGAAAAGGAGGGAAATTATTGGAAATTTTAAAAACTAGAAAAATTTCTAAAAGTAAATTTTCCTAAATTCTAAGATTTTTTCTTAATTATAATAATTTAATAAAAAAAACAAGACTTTAGATCGATCACGGCGAATTCAAAATACCCTTCTATAAATAAAAAGTGATATATATGAGAGTACTCTACTGCCGACTTTATTTTGATAAACAAAAACGGTTTTTTACTTCAATAACAGTATCACAAATTGAGCTTGTTTTACTTTTGCTATTATTGAGAGAGAGAGAGAGAGAGAGCGAACTTAACATTCTACATAAATAACAGTATTTTTATTTGGGATTTATTTATCGTTTATTTACACGAATTGTGTTAATGAAGTTAGCAGTTTCTTTGTTATTATTTTTTTAATTTTTAATAGTGAGAGAAGAGAGAATAAACTCTATTTATTTTTGTTGAGAGTTTTGAAATTTAAATGTTACTTTGTTTACATTTGTAATCTTAATTGAGTTCGTTTTACCTTTGTTATAATTAAGAGAGGGAGAGAGATAGAGAGAGAGCGAGAACACAACACTCTACATAAATGTCAGTATTTTTGTTTACCGCATCTAAGCATCTTTATGGAGTTAACAGTATTTCATTATTTACTTTTTTAACATATTTTTAACAGTAAGTTAAATGAGAGAGTATGAACTGTTTAGTAATTTACTGTAAATAACAGTATTGAAGTTTATTTTGTTTACATTGTTAATCTAAATTGAGTTTGTTTTTTTCTTGTTATTAGTACGAGAGAGTTTGAGAGAGGAAGAGAATAACACTTCTTACATAAATAACAGTATTTTCTTATATGTAAACATATTTATGAAATTAACAGTATTGAACTATTTACTCTTTTAAAATTTTTTAATAGTTTAAGAAAAGAGAGAGAATTAATTTTACTGTTCTTTTAATGTTTTACAATTCTTTACTGTTTATGTTAGTAACAGTTTCGATTACGTTACATTTATTCATTGTTTATGAAATTAACAGTATTTAACTTTTTAGGTAGAAAAAGAGCAATAAAATTCAATGCTTTTTAAGAGAGAACGAATTGTTGTTAACACAATTTTATTAACATTAATTTATTAACATAATTTTTTAACATTTATGTCATTAACATTAGTATTTTATATACAGTATTAATGTTGTTAACATTAATTTATTAATATTAATTTATTAACATTAATGTATTAACATTTATGTTATTAACATATAATTATTCTTAAGAGTGAGAGATGAGGGAGAAGAAAACAAAGAGCAAGAGAATGAATGTTGTTGACATAATTTTTAATGTTATTAAAGTATGTTTTTTTAACATTTATGTTATTAACATTAACATGTATTTCATATATAGTATTAATGTTGTTAACATTAATTTATTAACATTAACGTATTAACATTTATGAGAGTTGATAGGACAAAAACAGAGAACAAATGATTTTAAATGTTTTATTACTTATGAAAATCAAAGCTTTTTTAAAGAGTGAATGTTGTTAACATAATTTTCTTAACATTTATGTTATTAACATTAAAAGGTATTTTATGTATAGCGTTATACTCTTAGTCGCCTTAAATCAATTATAAACAAATTCCATTGATCATTTTTTATTATTATTTTTTTGCTTTCAACGATATTGCCCTCAACTTGAGGACGAGGTGAGTACGAGGACAAATTCTTGGCGTTGCAAAAAATAAAATTAAATTAAATTACAATGTTTTTAAAATGAGAGCGCGCGCAAATAAAAAAACAACCAAGAAAAACTGCATTTTCTATAGAAAAATGATTTTCAATACAAATAAAAAAAAACTATATTTTTAGCACACTAACACTAATGCAAGAAATAAGAAAAAAAATTACAAAACAACTAGTTTTTTTCGAACACATACATACCGATAATTTGCGAGATAAATGAAAATGATAGAGTGAGAGAGAGAGAGAGGCAGGGAGATTTAAAGGGAAACTGTTAAATATAAAATTTTTTAAAGCTAAAAAAATGATTTAAGGAAAATATTTTTGGGTGAGAGAGAAAGAGAGAGAGAGAGGGAGGAAGTGGGAGTTTGAAAGAAAGAGAGAGGGAGTTTTAAATAAAGGTGGAGTAAAGTTAAAAAAATCAATTTTAATTAGATAAATAAAATTTAATTTAAATAAATTTGACCTAAATTTTTGTAATGTTAGAAAAAAAAACGTGTTACCATGTTTATTTGAGTTTTTAAATTTTCTCTCAAAATAATTGTTATTAACACTTAAAGGCAAATTGTTGTTTAAATTAAATTAAAAAACAAGTAAGAACGTTATATTCCACTATAACGAATCTTCAATACCCTTCACTACAAATGCATGCATGTGAAGTGAATACTTTCGGTTTTCGTACATACACACTCACACACATACACTCACAGAAGTGTACAGTGTATAATAGTTTTTCTTAAATATGACACAGGAACACTGAGTCATAAAATAAGTTATATTATTTTTTTCTACTGAACCGATTTTGATAAATTTTGGAATCGATTAAACTTGGAGATTGCCTCAGATATCGCTCTATATCTTTAAATATACTGAATCAATGTTGCTGATTTTAAATAGGAAACTTCTCAGGACTATAACAAATCCTCAGGACAAATTTCATTGAGCTCAGTCAATCATTTTGGATGTGAACGTGACAATAACAGACATATGGACAAAGAGACAGCCAAATCGCCTTAGATTTTCATCTGATAAAAATATATTCAAACATTATGGTTACTCATATTATTCCTTCCTAGCGTTACAAACTTAATAACAAAGTTAATATAACCTCTTCACACTTTGTGACGGTGGAGAGTATAGCAATGTTAAGTGCAATTAAGGCAATTTGTAATTAAATGTATTAAGTTTTGACTTAACTATTATTTAATTTAATTTTTTTTAAATTGTTGTTGTTATTGTTGTTTTTTGTTTTCTAGCACTTAAGCAATTTGAAAAGATTGTGTGAAATGATATAAAATTTGTTGAATTTTTTTCTTTGTGCAGCAATTAAAAAGTAAAAGTATTTATGTATGAATGTGTGTGTGTGTTTTTCACAGACAAAATAAAATATAAAAATAATATAGATCAAAAATATATTAAAACTATTGGAAGCTGTCCAAATCTAAATTGAAATATTTTGTAATATATAAAAATATTGAAAAAAAATAATAATAATAATCGATTATTATAAAGAAATTATAGCAAATTTTTTATTATTTAATAAAAATCTGGTTCAATTAAATAGAAAATAATATTAAAAAAATATTAATTTTTAAAGGAAAATAACTAAAATTTTTACAAATCTATAATTTTAACTTTTTGGATCTCTTTTATATATTAAAATAATTTTTATTAAAACCTTTAAAAATTACAAATTTAAAACCATTTTCTTTAATTTAATATTTTCCTCTATTTTAAAACGTTTCATTTTCCATAATTTTTACAATTTTTATTTAAAAAAAATTTAATTTTATTAAAAATTTCATGTTTTATTTATTTCATTTCATAAATAACATTTTTCCCATATTAAAGATCTGGCAACTCCCTTAAAAATTCATAAAATACAACTCTGTAGCATAAGACAACAGAGATGACATAAATAACAGCATTTCTTAACACTCATTGTTCATGTTTATACACTAACAACATTTCTTTTGGCTTTTGTTTACTTTTATTATTATTGAGAGAGAGAGAGAGTGTGTGTGAGAGGGACAGGATTACAATATCAGCATAAATAACAGCATTTCTCTAACTGACTTTATTTATGCTTTTTTAAAAAGCAACAGTTTTATCATAAAAAGCAAAAATGACATAAATAACGGTATTTCTTAACAGTCATTGTCTGTTTCTTTTTAACTACAACAGTTCTCTCATACACTAAAAGTTAACGGTAGATAAACTCAATTTCTTTTAGAAATATTTCCATAACTTTTAAACCGTTAAAAAATGTATAAATAAAATTTCACAATCTTAGAGCTGAGATGTTTTCGAATTGATTTGTAGGTGAAAAAGCGCCTATTTTGTCAGGAGTGCAGTGTGTGACTCCTATAAAATTGACCACCACGTTTATGTTTACTTTTAAATATTTTTTGGAAACAATTCTGTAACCTTGGAACTGTTAATAAAGCTGAGATTTAAGGTGATTTTGAGCCGATTTAGAGAAGTGCAATGAATCCTAAGAGGACAGGGGTGTAGTTTATGACTCATCGAAGTTACAGCACGTCAGATATAATGAGTTTTTTGAAAATTCTCCAAAAATTCCATTTATGAATTGAGACAAAAGAATATTGATATACAATAGTTCCTTAAAATCTCTTCAAAAAAATACACTCACATATGTAACATATGTCGTTTAGTTTCAGTGATATATTCAACAAGTTGGAATAAATTTTTAACCCATATAAATCAGATTCCCTATAAAAATAAATCATTTTTAAAAAGTTTTATATAAAATGGATTTATAATTTTGAAAAACTTAAAAATTTAGAGTTTTCTTAATTTCTTAATACTGATATTTATCCATATATTTATTGGAAATATATCTATCCGTATAAAAGTTATATAAATCTGAAGGTAAAACTTTGAAAAAGAAAATCGAAATTTTGCGATTTTTTTTTGTTTTTTTTTTTTTCAAAAAAATGTTAACATTTATTCAATTAAAAAAAAAACAATAAATTTTTGTTATGAACTTTATTTCACTATTTTATGCAGAAATCAGAGCAAAAATTATAAATTTTAAGTTCTTCATTATTTTTTGTTATTAAACATGATTCCATTTGCTATTTTTTTAGAAGTTCGGATTCTGCAAGTTCTTACGTTTTCATAGATATCAAATATTTGTTTTAGAAAATCATAATTTGACAGAAAATCTAACTTAAACTAGACTTCCTGTAGTCAATCTTATATATTTTCCATACGTTTCCATATTTTGTTTACTTTTTTCACTGATTAGAGAGGAGGGAGAGAAGAATTCATTTTATAAAAATAACAAAATTTTAATTCTTTTCAACAACTGTTTATGTTTAAATTTGTAGTATGGCAACACCTTGAAAATTTATTAAATACAACTCTGTTTTATGCAGTTAACAGTGATGACATAAATAACAGTATTTTTTTGATTTTGTTTACTTTTATTTCATCATGCTGAAAGAGAGAAAGAGAGAACAATACCTTGTACATGCACAAATAACAGTATTTTAGTAAAGAAATTGTTTTTCCTTTCTACCAGGTTCTTATGAAATTAACAGTATTTGCTTTGTTTACATTTAATATAAGTGAGAGAGCAGAACTGAATAACAGTAAAAAAAATACAGGTTTGTTTACATAATTGTTTCTGGAATTAACAGTATATGTATTTGTTTACATTTTCTTATTATACAAATAAGATGAAGATCTTTCCACAATGAGACAAAGAGAGAACTGTTAAATTGTTAAAAGTTATTTTACAGTTTTTTAATAACTTCTGTTAAGAGTTATTTGATTTAAATTACAGTTAAATACAGGGGAAATATTGACTTTTTAATTGTTGAATAAAAAACATATTTAATACACACTGTTTTAATTAGCTGTGTGTATGTGTGATCAAATTTGTCAGTTTCTAATACTGACAGAGACAAAGTGTATAAAGCAAGTTAACATTTTTTTTTTTAATTTCTGTTAACAGAATATGTTCTATTTAGAATGGTGTTAACATAAGCAGCTGTATTGTGTTTCAGAATTTGGCTTTCTATGTGGATGTAATCAATTTTTATTTAATAAATTAAAAAATGAAACAAATTGAAGGAAATATTTCATTTTTCACACATAATTTTTTTTATTACGAAATATTTTTAAAATAAAAAAAAATAAATTTAAATTCTTTTTTAGTTTTGTTTTTCACTGTGAATATATTTAAAATATTTTTTTTAATCAAAAATAATAAAAACGTTTATGCAATTCTTTTTCTATAGACAAACAATTTTTTTAATTTCACACACAATGAAAAAATCAATAATTAGAAAATGATGAACAAAAAATTAAAATAGAAAATTAGAACATCATTTTTTATCAAGTGGGGGGGTTGAGAAATAGAAATTTTAAGTGGGTGGCTGTAACACATTAGAATAATAAAATAAATAATCGAATAAAATAACAAAATGGTGCAATCAATCACAGGGTGTAAATCTAATAAAATATTTGAAATAAATTTTTAAATAAAAAATTTAAAAAAAAAAAAAAACAATCAAAATAAATGTAAGAAAAATGCTGCCAGATGTTTTGACTTACATTGAAGATAACCTACAATTTATATTTCATTGGATAAATCTCTTAAAAGCTCATCCAATTTGTAACGATATCTGATTTGATTGAAATTTTACAAAATTGTAATTTTTGAAGTGGATAATTTTTGCTATTTATAAAATTAATAATAATAAAATGGATATCATGTGAAAGCTTGAAGTGTGATATTTCAATTATGATATAATAAAAATAGCTTTACATCATAAAATTATCGAGTTATAAGAACATTTGGAAAAAATGTAAATTAAAAAAATCGTAAAAATGTTTTTCTTTTACACAGATTTATGATATATGATATACATCATTTTAAAGTCCATTTTAAGACCTTTTAAAAGATACTCATATATTGTGTAAAAAATTTTATTTAAATTGAATTAAATGCAATTTTAGCTTAAAAATTTAGATTTTTAAAAAATCTTAATTTTTTGATTTACTACATTTTACTTATTTAATGGTTAAATGATAATGTAATTGGTATCTTGTGATATATTGAAGTGTAAACTTTAAATTATGATATAAATTAAAATACAGTTATATTGAGAGGGTCTCGAGTTATAAGCATTTTTGTAAAACAAGTCAAAATAGAAACCCATGAATGGACGTTATGTCTTCGCTTAGGTTAGTGAGATGACATAAAATATACATCGTTGTAGAGTTCCCTTTTAGAGCTTTACAGCGATACCCATTTATGTAGCTTAAAAATTTAATAAAGAGAATTTTTTTATTCAAAATTAAAATTTTTACAAAATTTTAATTTTCAAATTATTATATTTTTTTATTTAATAACTTAATGATAACGATTTGGGTATATTTTGATAGCTTAAAGTGTAGTTTTTAAATTGTGTTATAAATAAAAATACAGTTATATTGAAAGGTTTTCGAGTTATAAGCACATTTGTTAAAAAAGTCAAAGTCAAAAATCATAAAAATACGTTTTGCCTTTATATGGTCTAATTTTATGTTTATATTATATATCATTGGAAAGCTCTTTATTTGAGCTTTAAAACGATACCCATATCTGGCATATTTAATTCATATTAAATGTAATAAATCCAGATTTATATTCTAAGTTCAGTAGCCTATATTTCAAAAACTAAAAGAGAGCGAGAGAAATGTTTAAGTTACTTTTTTTTACTCTCAAACTGTATTTTATGATAACAAAAGTATTTTAATATCAATACAGGTATTAGTTTTTTTTTTAATTTTAATTAAAAATTTTCTCGCAATCTGGCATCTTTAACCTTAAGTCATTGTAATACCAACAACAACAAAACAGAACATAAATTAAAGAAAAACCTTACACAACAAATTACAGCAATACTTATGATAATAAAAAAACAACAACAACAACAACAATACAATGATAACAATAATAACAATATTCTCATATATTTTATTTATTGCGAGAATCAAAAAAAAAACGTATTAACGAATGTCTAAGAAAAGCAATAAAAAAAAGAAACAAACGCATTAACTAAAAGAAATACATTAAGAGCCACACAAACATACTAACAAATTGTTAAATTAACTGTATACACATAATAGCAATAACAACAACAACATATAAAAACAAAAAAAAGCAATGCCAATGAATATGACAAGATTTTTATTTTGTTTTTTGTTTTAATATTGAGAGGGGTTATGGTTACAACAAAACACAACAGCAACAACAACAACTACACTGTAAGGTTTCCACATTCTTTTTGTATAAAACTTCGTGAATTGGTCGTTTTTGTTGATGCAGAAAGAAAAAAAACTTCAAATGAAAACGAGAGTGTTTTTTTTATTTTTTTTCTTTTGCTTTGTTTTGTATAAAGAGTTGAGAGTGTAATTGGAACTTGTGAGTGACTTATTGACTTGGAAAAAAATGCGTGTATGTAATATTGAGTGTTACATTATTAAGAAAAAGAGTATTTAACTGGTTTTTATTTTTATTGTTATTGTTTTTTTTCTGTAGGTATTTCTTCATTTATTTTTTATGTTTATAGTGTTGTTGTTGTTGTGTTATTATAATACATTGATATTGACATGACGAAATATTATACAATGTGAAACTATTATCAAACTTACAAACATTTATATACAAAAAAAATAAAAATAAAACGCTTTAATAAATGTATGTTTGTATGTCACTTAGCTACAAAATATATTATAGAGCAACAACTACAACAACAACAACAAGAAGAAGAAACAGAAGAAGCAGAAAAATACAAAAAAAACTAAACTAAAATACATTCCAAACAAAAATGAAACCTCAAAACACATTGACATACATTTATGTTCACACTCGCACACTCGCACACACACACAAACTCATACTCACTCATGCTTATGGCCTAATACGTATACGTATTTTTTATTTATTTTTATTTTTGTACGAAGCAGAAGAGCTCAACATTAAATATTCATACGTTTATTTAAATACGAACAACAAAAACAAAAGCAACAAAAACTAAAGCAGCTGAGTAGAGTAAAATAAAAATGTGTGTGTGTTCGATTTTTTGATACGTAAATAAAAGTAAAATTTTTTGGGTCTTGGGATAGGTCGGTCGGTCTTTTTTCTCTTTTGTTGCGCTCATTTCATAACACATTTTTCGCTTGTTATTGTTGGTTTAATTTTTTTTAAAGGTTGTTTGTTCTTTTAGTAAGAAAATTATGTTAAATACACACACAACTACACTTGAGAATTATGGAATTTTCAGAAAATAGTAAATAAACAATTTTTATCTATTTATAATTTTTTTTTTTTTTGAATTTTTCAGCTGATAGAAAACTGTGTGTATGTGTAATATGTGTGTGTTTAATGTTGATGATGACAAACAATTGGGTAACACTTTTTTTTGAGTAAATAAATGGAAATTATGAAATAATCAATAAATTTTAAATAAATAAAAAAGGAAACTTATGGTTAAAGGGAAATTGTAGAAATTTGCTAGAAAATTAAAAAAAAAATAATTAAAAAACTAATTTTTGAAATCAAAAGAGAAATGTTTTCCTAACTTTTTAAATATCATGGAGACTCTTAAGTCTTCTTCGGATTGATTTTATACTCTGTAAAATGGTCCTGCCAATTCTGAAGATTTGAGGAAAAAATCCAGAAAAGACTTATTCAATAACATAAAACTCTTTATTCTACAGAATGGTTCTGCTTATTGTTGTTGCTATGAGGACAAGGTCCACCAGTCAAACAGGCTGTTGTGTTTTTTCTTGACCTCATGTGTCTTCTTCCCGATTAAGTTCGCACTCTATAGAATACACTGGTGGACTTTGTCGAATCTTTCTTTAAATTCTATTATTAAAATTAAAAAGTGGAGAAAAAGGTTTTGTAATCTATAGAATGGTCCTTCCCTCCTTGAGGATAAGAATCACCAGTGTTAACCTTAATAAATCGGATTTTTGTCCAAGTACTATTTTGCAATTGAAAGGTGGAAACCAGGTTTTTGATCACTATGTTGACTCGCCAATGCGAGAGGTGCCCTATCACCCCTTTTCAAGAGAAATTTTATATCAATGAAGTTTTGTATAAATTTATTTGAAACCAAAAATTATTAAAAATTTTTAAAATTTATTAAATTTTACATAAAATACAAAATCATTTGCAAAAAAAGGTAAACAAGTATCAAGAGAATGAGAGCAACAAAACAAACTGTTTCATGTAAAAAAAAAAAACATATTTTCCTTTGGTGTTAATACTAAAATTTAATATTTTCTTTAAATTTAATTAATATTTATTGAACTTTCAATTTTATCTAATTAAAAATTTAATAAATTATTAAAAAAAATATTCATTTAAACTAAACTAAACATAATAAAGAACGTAAACAAACTCAAAGAGAGTGACTGTGTTACTGTTATTAATGTTTTCTTTGTTATTTCATAAAATCAGAGTTGTATTTTTATATATTAAGAAAAGAATGTTGCCCAATCAGACATAAACTACTTTTTATTAAATTTTTTTTTTTTTTTTTTTTTTTTTTTAATAAAAAAGTCAAAGAAAACAATTTAAATATTGCAACATTTGTTTATGTTCTCAATGAAAATTCATTTAAACAGGGTTGTATTTTAAAATATTAACAAAAAAAGGTAAAATAATAAAAAAAAAACAATAAAGAATATTTATTACTGATTATTAAACACTTTATAACTTATTAAAATATATAGAGAGCAAATAGTTGCTGCCATTAAAGTCTATTTAGCAATATTTTTGTTATTTATAAAAACCTTAGAACAAGTTGAATAACAATTTTTAAGGAAAAAAGTAAATGGGATGACATTTAAGAACAAAAATTTAGGAAAAACCTCAAACTTTGAATTTTTGAAAAATAAATTTAATATTTCAAACTTTAATAAAATCGAAACAAATAATGAAATTTACTTCATTTTTTTAACTTGACCATAAATCATAGATTTTAAAATATTCCCACTTTCTCATGCGAAAATACCCAAAATATCAACCCAAATGAAAGATCTTTAAATGTTAAACGCTTGATTTTTTAATTTTAGATATTTTTTATTACAAAAATTTTCATGTTTATTATGGTTTATTAAAAAAATACATTGTTATTATGGTTTTTTTTATTTTTGTAATATTTTTTTGAAATTTTGTTAAAATAAAATTCTAAAAATGCAATTTTTCTTTATTTGCATTTGAAAGTTCATGAAAAATTCATAACTAAATTGTAAATAATTTATTTTTCTGCATAAAACCATTTGGAGGAAGAACAAATAATAAGAGAAATTTCAAATGGCTTTTGAAGCAAATTGAAAAACAAAAAGAGTTTTTTTTATAAAAATTTTATTTTAAATTTGGTTAAACAAATAATATCAGAAAAAAGAGGGAAATAAAAAATAAAATAAATTACAAATATTAAAAAATAAATATATTTCAATATTTTATTATATTTTTCTTAAAAATTTCTATTTATTTCCTTTATTTTGGAAATGTTACTCATTTTGATATCAATATTAATTGATTTTCTTTAAAATTATTTTATTAATTTTAAATTTTCTTTAGAATTATTAAAATTTTAATAAAAATCTTTTAAAATTTCATGAATAATTATCATTTTATATTGATGTAAACAAAACACTGTGATATATGAGTAAGAGAGAGCTTGGAGTAATTGTTTACGTATAAGTAATATTTGAAAAGAGAGAGAGAGAGGAAGTTTTAAAAATCAGTTTTAACATTCAATCAAAATCTATAACAGAGTTGTTTCAACAATTAAAACAGGATTGTATTAAACTTTATTAAGAATTTGAAATAAAAGTAAACAAAAGAATGAGAAAGCGAGTTTGAGAAATCGTTCTTCATGTAATATTTGTAAACAACAGAGAGGAAATTTAAAAAAATACATTTTACATTCAATTAAAAACTATAACAGAGTTGTGTTAACAACTAACACAGGATTGTTGTTCTTAAAAAAGACAGAGTTAATATTATATTACAAGTTAACTTAAAGATAAAATGAAAGAAACAAGAAAATATTTAATTATTTTAAAATGAGAGAATTAAACTCAAGTTAACATTAAAAACAATGCGAGAGGAAATATAAAAAACTCATTGTTAATAAAGAATTAAATAATAACAGGGTTGTATTATCGACAATAAAACAGAGTTGTACAAATGTAAACAAAACACTAAGTTTTATGAGTGAAAGAGTAACAAACCGTTATTTATGTAAACTCTATAGTATGAGTGTTTACGTATAAGTAATATTTTTAAAAGGAAAAGATATTAAAGTAAAAAAAACAATTACAGAGTTGTGCTAACAAATATAACAGGGTTGTTACAAGTTTATTTTTTATTAGAAATAAACTTTAAGTTAAGATAAGAGAAACAGGATAAAATCGATTTGTATGATATCGTTAATAATTTTAGTAATAAAATGTGAAAGGAAAGGAAACTTGAAATAATGACAGAGATGTATTTTATGACAGGATTGTATTTTCTGACTTCTTTGTAAGTCTCTTTTCTTTATGTTACTCTGTTTGACAGAGTTTTATTTAGTATGTAATAAAACGCTAACACAATATGATGCTCCTTCTTCCTTCGTATAGGAAGGAAGGGGGCCTTGAATCCTTTCAGAAATTGTATGATCTTTACCAGTACTGTACCAGTTAAAATCGAGTGCTTGCATAAAACTCCGGACAACGGTAACGGCTATGCGTCCCCTTAACGGAAGATCGAGGCGCAAAACTCTGGAAGGCGAGCAAACAAAGTACAGCCAATGTCAAGAGAGAAGGGTTGTATTTTATAGGAAGTAAATACGTTCTATTTCGTACATACACACTCACAAATTCCCAAATAAAACACAGGAAAATTTAATGAGTCATAAAATTAGTTATATTTATTTGCTATAGCTTTTTCTTCTACTGAACCGATTTTGATAATTTTTCTACATTCTAATTTGTCGATTTATAATTGACAGTTTTACAATAGTTTTTTGCTTGCACTTAGAGATTGCCTCAAATATCGGTCTATATCTTTTAACATATTGAATCAATTTTGCTGATTTTAAATAGGAAACTTGTTAACTTAATAAAATGCAGGCCAAACTTCATTGAACTCTGACAATATTATGGATGTGAGCATGCTAAGGACAAACAGACCGACAAAGGGACATGGCTTAAATATGGGTCTTAAATGATTCCCCCTTCTTAGCTTTATATAAGAATTGACAAAGTTAAGTTATTCCTTCTTCACCACTTGTGGTGGTGGAGAGTATAAAAATATGACTTTCATTTTAAGAAGAGGAAAAACAAGAAGACGAAAAAAAATAATAAACAAAAACAAAATTTCACAAGTACTTATGCACGAGTAAAACAAAAAAGAAAATAACAAAATTTTACTTGCACTCATCTTACATTGTTGCTAAGAATAAAGAAGGAGATCGGAAAAATATCAAAACAAGTCGCTTGTAGGTTTGAGTTCATGTCTACAAAATTTCAAAATAAATATTCATAATAAAAGAAGGAAACTTGAATTGATTACAAATGTCAATTTAATGACATATAAAATAACAGAATATAACTGTGTACCATCCCTGTTATTAAGGGCATTCACTGGGAAATGTTAAGCTTAAGTTTTAATTCAATAAACTATTTATAAAAATTAATAAAAAAAAGATGAAAATTTATGGAAAAAATACTAGAAAATTTCCCAGTTTAAAACATTCACTTTGCATTGACATCCCCCTTTCAATTCTCTAAGTAATTCGCCATAAATTGTTATTATATTTTTTTTAGAATGTTTATTATATTTATTATAAATTTTCCGAGGTGAAGGGTTTAAAGATAAAAAAAATAAATGAATTTGAAAAAAAAAATCCACTAAAATGTAAAATGTAAATAATAATAAAACTTAACTACCAACAAAATCGTGTGTACTTTAGCATGTTTCAATTCAGCAGATACTTGATAATGAGGCATGTATTAGTAATAAAAAAAAGCAACAACTACAAGAAAAAAAACAATTGTAAACAATGCAAAAAATAAGAAAAAAAACAAACAAAATCGATATTTTATTTATTAAGTTCCCCTCTTCTTCTTCTTTTTTTTTGGTTTCTATAATGCAAAAAATGCTAAAACTATTAAATACAATTTGAGGCAAAAAACTAGTTAAAAAATAAGAAAAAAAATATTTCTAATTCTTTTGTAAAAATAAAATTATTAGAAATAAAATAGAATGTTAAAGATGTAAAGATTTTCTGGCTAAAAAAATTAAATTTTTTTATTTATATAATAAAAATCTATGACAGGAAGACACAAATTTTTTATAATTTTAATTATTATAAAATTTGTTATGAAATGGAATCTGAAATTAATGACTTTTGATTTTTATTGTTTTCTTTAAAAAAAAGATCCCTTCATTTCATAGTTAAATTCTTAAATTTATTTTTTAATTATTTTAATTAAAAATAAAATTTCCTTTAAAATTAAAAAAAAATTAATTAAATTATAAACAAAATATTGAAATAACATAAATGTGTTAATTGTTATGTCATGTTAACAACATTTTTTACATGAATTACGGTTTATTTCTATTGCTCCTCTCTCTCTCACACACACTCTAACTCTCATAGTTTTTATAACTTTTAGCTTTTGTTTATATATAAATGCTGCTTCTTGTTAAAAATTTTTATTAAATCATGTTTTAGTAAAATTCTCATAATTTTAACGAAAAATTAAAGAAATTTATTAAAAAAATTAATTAAAAATCAAAAACAATTGTTAGAAAAAATAAATTAATAAAATGATCGTTATCAAAAAGTTTCAAAAAATCCCCAAAAATATTAAAGAATCACAATATTTGAGACAAAATTTATACTTCAGTATTGAAATAAAACAATTTCATTTTCGATCTCTTATTAGAGTATTGAAAGTTGCCGATCTTGAGTTTTCGAAAAATGATCGTACAAGTGGAAATTTAAAAAAAATTGAGGTTAAATTAAACTCAGATCATTGCGCATTTTTAGGCAGCGATCTAAATTTTTAAAATTAAAGCTAAAATTTCACTAAAAATCATATTGAAGGATACAATATTTGAATTTCTAATTTTCTTTTCACTTTCAGCGAAACGATCATGTGGTAATTTACTAATGATTCTTAAACTTTAAAAAGTGATCTTTACTTAGAATAAAGATCTTTTTTTGAGAGATAAATGAGATATCGATGAAGTATAATTAACACCTAAAAGAGATGAATGAAAAGATCGCAAATAGATCTTGCTAATAGGATTTTCTGCATTATGGGAGATCCAAAGATTCTAGTCTTAAAAGATTTTCAGGTTTTTGCTTTCAGTGATCGTAACTAGATTTTGGATAAAAATAATTGTAGGTTTTTTGCTTAAAGTGATTGCAAGTAGATCTTTTCCATTTGATTGCTGAAGTATCAGTAGAAGTTTATGAGAGATTTAACAAACCTCTATTAAAAAAGATCTTGTCGCATCTGATCTTTTGTGATCATATTAAAAATTAAAAGAATTGTCCCATTTCATTGAAAAGGTTTTAATAAAATTAAAAGAGATTTAGGAAAGATTTTAAGTTCTTTTGAAATGATCGCAAATAGATCTTGCTTAAGTATAAGAGATATTAAGTGATCGCAAAAAGATCTCGTTAATACGATTTTTATTAAAAAGAGAAACAATGATCCAATTGATTGAGTCCTATTTGCCTTAATGATTTTAAAAAGATTCTATCGTTTTAAGAATATGATTTTTTGCGATCATTCCGAGAATTTTCTTTACTTTTATTTATTAAAAAGAGTAAAGAGAGTAATCCTCTCTTCAAAATCACAATGCTGATCTTACGCTTACACATAAACACGGAAAAAAATAAGAAAAAATTTTGATTCCACTTACCTTCCAATTTCATGCCCACCTCCAGACACTTTTGAAAACGACAATATGGACACCGTTTACGTTGGGTCTTATCGATGTGACACGATCGTTCCGCCACACAGGTGTACACTTTTTTATTTTGTACTGTACGCTTAAAGAAACCTTTACACGATTCACACGTCAACAGGCCATAATGATAGCCGCTGACCTTATCACCACACACAGGACACAACTCCTCGAATAGATGTTTGAAATCAATAACATCAGGCGTTGAACCACTAGCGGAAGCGCTAGTCCCACCGCCCAAAGTATTAACACCAGCCAAATGGCCAGACGAAGAGCTGGTGGCGCCAACATTTGGTGGCAACAGGGACATATAGGTACCAGAGGCTGAAGAGGCCGAAGAGCCACCATTATTGCTGCCGCCACCACCGGTTAAAGATGAATTTTGTCCAGAATTAAGGGTGACAACACCATTAATCAGTGATACTCCACCAGAGCCGGAGGGATTTGTGGAGGTTTGATTTGAGGAGGGACCACCGCCGCCACCACCACCACCGTTGGCGCTCTGTTGTGAATGGGAGGAGGTGGTGTCCTGATAACCTGTGGGAAAAATATATTGAGAATCGATGTTATAAATGTAGGAATATTGAAAATTTGGATTATTGGCAATATTTTGTTGTTGTTGTTGTTGCTGTTGAGGTGGTTGCTGTTGTTGTTGCTGGGGTTGGTAGTGTTGTTGCTGATGGTAGTGATGTTGTTGTTGTTGCTGGTGATGATGTTGTTGCTGCTGCTGCTGTTGTTGTTGTTGCTGATGACTGGCGTTTGATAAATGTAACGTGTACGAACTATAATCATCATTTGTATTTGTTAAATCCGTCTCTGTGTTATTGTTATTGTTGTTGTTGTTGTTATTATTATTGTTATTATTTGTATTGATCATATGTTGATTGGAATTTGAATTACCACCAGCTACCAGAGCTGGCGAAGAGGGTTGATCTTGTTCCAATTGCAAGGAAAATGGTGACATATTTAGCGACGATATAAACGACGCCGTCGCTTGTTGTTGTTCCATTTTTAATAACATTTTTTGTTTAACAAAACAAGAAACATAAAGATTTTGCGCACTCTTTCTCTCTCTCTCACTCTTACACTCTTTTCGGTTTTATTTGTTTAAAATGGTTTTTGTTTAGGAAAATAATACTCTCTCTCTCTCCCTTTCTCTCTTAATGAGTTTTGTTTACATTAGAAAAATGGAGTTATACCGTTATGTTTATGTTTGTTTATTTAAAGGAGTTTTTTTTTTCTTTATAATTCCCGTAAACTTTTTTATTTTTATTTTAAAGGTGGGTTTTTTTGTGTGTGTTTTGTTATTAATTTATGGAGGATTTTTGTAGGGTTTTCTTTGCTCTAAGAGTAAATTAAGGGACGGTGTATTTTTTTTAATAAAATTAAAGAATTCTTTTGGTTAAAATAAAAACATTAAATAAGAATTTTTTGTTGCACTTTTTTTTATTATTTATCAAAAATTTTTATTTATCATTTTAATATTCGAGTTTAAATATTTTTTTTATAAATTCCAAAATTATGTGGAAATAAGCTGTTGTTGTAATTATTTTCTTTATTGAAATTCTGGCGAAAGAAGTTGTTGTTGTAATTTTGAAATACTTAAATATGTTTTGAGGTTATGTAATTGTTGTTGTAATTTGTGTTTAAATTCTGTTAAATTGAAATTTCAAACTTTAAGAAAAAATTTTTCTATTGATTTTTGTTGATTTTCGAAATTTGAATATTTTAAATTGTTTTGAGTTCTTTATTTATTTAAATTTAAGGTCACAGCAATTTAAAAATCTTTATTTCAGATTTTTCTTTCCAATTTTTTAAATTTTGTTGTTGTTTTAAAATTCGAAATAATTAATTTTAAATTTTTACGATTTTTTTACTTTCTTAATACGAATTTTTTGTTGTTGTTGTTGTAGTTGGTTCCGAAATTTGCTATTTGTATTATTACGTTTTTTGTTGTTGTAAAATTATTTCAAAATTCGAATTTTCTTGTTCATAAATTTTTTATCTTCGAAATTCGTTATTTGCTTTTTCTTTTTCTTGCTTCAAATTTTGAAATTAAAGTTTTTTTTAGAAAAAAACGTTTCTTATGCTTTTTAAATTCAAATTCCTGAATTTGTTGTGATTTTTCAATTTTTTTTTTTCGAATTTCGAAATAGTTTGTTGGAACAAAAATTGTTGTTGCAATTCGATAATTGAAAATTTCTTTTTTTTGTAGTTGTTGTTTTTTCTTTAAATATTTCCTTTAAATGATACAATTTTCGAAGTTTAAAATTTTTCGAAGTTTGAAATTTTCCTAGTTATTATTCCATTTGATTGAAATTTCCGATGATTGGAGGTTTTTCTTAAAATATTTCCTTTTAATGAAAATTCTGCAAATTCAACTTTTCATAAAATATTCGAAGATAAGTTTTTCGAAGTTTGAAACTTTACTAAGATATAATTCCGTTTGATTGTAATCTCCAAAATTGTTATAATGGAATTTTTTGATATATTCGAAGATTTAAAATTTTTAAATCTAAATTGAAATAAAATTTTTCGTTGATGGAAATTTTTCGAAGTTAAATATTTTTAATTAAAAAAAATTTCAAAAATTTTTTAATTCAAAATTTTTAATATTAAAATCTTCCTAGATTCAAATTCCCGTTGTTTAAAATTTTCGAAGTAAGAATTTTTCGAAGTAAGAAGTTTCCGAATAATGAAATTTTCGAAAATTAATTTTTTCGAAATTTAAAAATTTTCTTTAGTATTTTTGCTTTAATTTCCGTTAATTGAAAATTTTTGCTTTAATTTCCGTTAATTGAAAATTTTCAAAATCACAATTTTATGTTGTTCGAAATTTTCGAAATGGATTTTTTCGAAGTTTTGATTTTTTTATGATATTTTAAAAATTCGTTATTTCGCTGAATTTATAATCTTGGAATTTTTTCTGCTAATTCCTGCTTTTAACTGAAAATTCTGATGAATCCGGAATATATATTAAATGTTGTAGTTGTTTTCGGATTTTTTTTTTTTTTTTTTTTTTTTTTTTTGAAATTTGATAGCAGTTGTTTTAGGTTTTTTTAATGTTACCGCTTTTTGTGGAAAAATTTTCGATTATTTTTAAAATTTCAATATTTTTCATTTAACATGATTTATTTATTAAGTTTTTGAACGAAATCAAGTTTTTTCGAAAATTCAAAATTTCGATTTTTGGTACTTTTTTAATATTTTTTTGTAAAATATTTTCAAAAATTTTTAGGGTTTTTATAATGTTGTTGTTGTTTTTAATTTTTTTTATTTGGATTTTTTTAATTTTTCAAAATTTTCAAAATTTTGAAATTTTATTTAATTTTTAAAGAGTTTGAAATGTTCCCGTTTTTTTTAAAGACTTTGATGATTTTTTATATTGTTGTTGGTTTTATTGTAATTTCTTTGATATTTCAAGAGTTGAGTTTTTCTTTATTTAATTTCGAAAATTTGTTATTTTAATTTATTTATTTTAGAATTTTGTTTTATTTGTTTAATGTTAAATCCGTTTACTTTTGTAGGTTTTAATTTCAATATTTTATTTATTTATTTATTTTTTTGTATTTTTAATTTAGTTTTTATTTCGAATTTCTATTTTTATTAATTTAAATATTTTTGTTTTTTTTTTTATTTATTTTTTATTATTTTAAAATAAATTTAATATTTTTAGAAATTTAAATATTTTCAATAATTTTTTTATTAATTTTGTTTTATTTTTAATTTGTGTTTTTAGTAATTTGAATTTTCTTTTTCAATAATTTAAATTTTTATGTTTTTTAAATTAATTCAATGTTTTCAATATTTTTATTATTTTCAGTGTTTACAAATTTCGAATTTCTATTTTTTTCCAAAGTTTAGTTTTTTGTTTTTTATAATTTTAAAATTTGTATTTATTATTTCGAATTTGTGTTTTTATTATTTTTATTAAATATTTTCAAAATTTTTTATATTATTTTTTAATAATTTTTTATATATTTTTTTTTAATTTTCAGTAATTTTTATGTTAAGTGTGTTTTTAATATTTTTTATATTTTTAATATTTCTTTAATATTAAAATTTTTTTAATATTTAAATTATTTTTTATTAATTTTTAAATTTCGATTTTTTAAAAATAACGAAATTTTAAGGCCTTTTGAAATGTTGTTTTGAAAATAATATTTGAGTTTTAATTTTTAAGAATTCTTGATTTTTTTAATTTTTAATAAGGAGTTTTATATATTTTTAAATTCATTTTTTATTTTTATAATTTATTGCGATTTTAAAAATCTTTAATTTTTTTATTAAATATTTTTTTATTATTTTTTAAATCTTTTTTAAAATATTTTTCATATATTTATTATATTTTAATTCTTGTTTGTTTTTTAAAATTTTTGTTAATTTTGTATTAAACATTTTTGAACACAATTAATTGAATTAAATCATTCAAAACTTAGAAAATAATTAAATCACAACTTTTTTATTATTTTTTTAATTTTTTATATTTAAATTTTGGGAGATTTATAATTTTTTTAAATATTTTTTTGTTAATTTTTTAATATTTCTTTATTATAATTTTATTTTTAAAATATATTAATATTTTTTTCATAATAAATTTGTATTTGTTTAACAGGTACTTGGTTGTTTTAGGGATTTTTTTTAATTTTTTTATAATAATGGAAGATTGAATTTTTTAAACACAGGGATTTTTTTTCAAGAAATTTTCAATTTCTTATTGCACTTAAAAAAATATTGATTTTTTGATATTTTTTTTTTGTTAATTTTATTAAACAAAAGTGTTAAATTTATACAATAAACATAATCCTGGGGCTGAATATTGCATAAAATTCTAACACTTTTTGTAATATTGTTTGGTTTTATTTTTTGATTTTTTTTTTTTTTTTTTTTTAATTTGTTTATAATTTTTTAATAATTTTTATTTTTAATAAATCATAAATAAAAAACAAATTAGGGTCACTTCTATGAAAATAATTACAGTTTTGTTTATAAATAAAATTCTTTTAATTAATTTTTTTATAATTTAATTAATAGTTTATTTTTATTATTATTTTGAAATTTATTAATCTTTTTTTTTCTTTCTTTCTTGAGAGTGTTATATATATATATATCTTTTTGCCGAAAAACACGACCAACATCAACCACGTATCTCGATTGACTAAACCCAAGTAATGGCGAGGATACCCGCAATAGTCTATTGAAGAAAAAAAACAACAAAAAAAAAAAAAAGAAAAACGCCAACAGAGCTTTGTTGTAGACGTTTATGTCTACATAAACGTTGTGCCCCAAAAGATTACGTATGTATTATATTCTTTATTAATGTAATAAAGCAACAACAACAACAACACTAATAATAATAAATATTCAAAAACGAAACTGAAAATGAAAACGTTTTGTTTTGTAAAATCAAATAAAGCTCTTCATTTGTTAACCCACAAAAAAGTTTCACTTTCATTAAAGCAAAAACAAAAAAAAAACAACAATTTACTCTCTTTTAATTTTTTTTTACTCACAAAATCAAATGAATTTTACTTTCAATTTTATTTACTCTTCATTCTCAATAAGTATACTCAATATTTTATTACAAACAAATCATTCATACGCCTTGGTAGTACCACTCTTACACGCTCACACTCTCACTCTCTCATATTACGTTTGCCCACCAATTCCCAAATGAAAACGAAAGTAAAATATTATGAAATATTTTAATACTTTACTCTTCGAAAACCTCATAATAATAAAAAAACTCACTCTCTCTCTCTTTGATTTTATTTCATAAACTCTGTTCTCTTTATTTTACTGTTAAACGTTTTTCTTAATAAAAAAAGGTTTGTTTATGTTTTTCTTTTATTAACATCAAACTAAAAAAACACTCGCTCTTGCTTTTAGTCTCTCTCCCCATCACACTAAATGAAAACGAAAGTGGAACCATTGAAAACAAACACAATGCTAAACATTATGAAACACCACACCATTCAAACACACCATCATAAAAAAACCACTCACACTCGCTCTCACTCTCAGTTTTTTTTCTTTTTTACTCTTAATTTTACTGTTAATATTTTTTTCTTCACAACAAAAAGGTTTGTTTATGTTTTGCTTTGCTTTAACAAAAAAAACACTCTTTTAATAACATTAAAAAAACTCTCGCTCTTGCTTTTAATCTCTCCCTCTCTCTACTCCCGTAAATGAAAATGAAAGTAAAACCATACACAACACTACAAACACACAGTGTAACCACCAAATCGTTTTATTTTTGGAAATAATTCTATAATTTTTGATCTATTAAATATATTTTAATGAAATTTCACATGTTTAAAGCTGAGATATTTTCGAGTTCATTTGATGAAGTTTAAGAGCTTCTGTGGTCAGAGGTGTATTCCGGGAACCCTCTAAAATTGGCAAAATTGGATATCTAAATCAAAATCGATTATTTTTTCAACATAATGCTATAACTTTCAAACCGTTAGAGCTGTCATAATGACATTTTACATATTTATGGCAAAGGTTTTTTTGAGTTCATATGAAGTAGTTCAGGGACGTAGTCCGGAACCCTCCAAAGTTAACAACATCAGAAATCCAAGTCAAAAAATATCAATTTTTTTACAGAAATAATGCTACAACTTTTAAACCGTTAGAGAATTCTTATTCAAATTTCACACGTTTAGAGCTCATATATTTTCTAGTTTATTTGGATAAGCCCGAGCTCATACATATCATACATAGAGGCGTAGTTTGTAACTCTCCAAAGTTGCCCACCATTTTTAAATCGACTATTTTCTGAATATAATTCTATAACTTTTGAATGGTTTAAGAAATCTTAATGAAATTTAATATGTTTGTAATTGAGATATTTACGAGTTTATTTGAAGGAAATCAAGTTCCTATGTTATAAGGAGCATAGTCCAAGACCCTCCAAATTTGGTCAACTCGTTTAGAAAGATTTTTTAAAAATAAGTCAAGAATTAATTTATGAATTGAGATAAACGGAATTGTTTAAATAGAAAGCCCTTATAAATCTCTACAAAAAAATATGCTGGTTATCTCTTATAGTTTTAGAGCTATTCAACTGAAAATGAATTTTTAAACCATTTTTTCCATTAACTTTTTTTTTTTGAAGTTGGGAGGCCTTTTGTTAAGTTCTTTAAATGCAAAGATGGAATCATATTCAAATTATTCCTAGGATATAGAATATAGCCACATATGTTAGGTAAACCCCCAAAGAAATCTTTTCTGCCGCATGGCCTTTTTTAATGACAGGGTGATCACTTTAGTGAAAAAAGTAAAATATTTAAACATAATTCACAAGGATTAAGATTTTTGATATTTTTAAAGAGAAAAATGGCAAACTTTTTAATTCTCTGTTTAATAGACAAGTTTATATATAACATATTGAAATTTCATATAAATATCATGTTTTATTTCGATTTTATTAAGGTTAGAAACTAATGAGATTTTTCACAAAATTAGCAAAAATTTGAAATTTTTTAGTTTTTCCTAAATAACTGTTATTGAATATTATTTCACGTGCTTTTATTTTAAAAATTATGTTTCTACAAATTCTAACCTTTCCATAGATACCAAATACTTGTGTAAAAGGTTTATACCCGGGCAGAAATTTTAATATAAATCAGGCATCTTTTGTTAAAATTAAGCAATTTTTTCTTACATTTCTTTCGAAGTGGCCAATTTTGATGGCTCTGCGACCATAATCCCAAACAGATAGAGGCTTGCTCTTCACCAGATCTGCTGGAAAACAATTCAGCTTTAGTTATGAGAAATTTGATTATGATAAATCTAACGATTTAAAAGTTATAGAATTAATACCAAATTAAATTGATTTGGTCACACTGTGTAATAAAGAAAAACACTCATTCTCGCTCTCTCCTCTCTCTCTCAGTGTTTGTTTCTTATACTCTTTCATACGGTTAATTTGTATGTGTATTAAAATAAAACTTTGTTTATGTTTCTTCTCTTGCTCTTCTTTTTTTTCTTTCATTTCGCTTTTATGTTTATTTTAAAAAACCAACAACAACAACTAAAATAGATTGCTGCAATCTTCTCCTATAGATTTTGTTGTTGTTTTTTATACAAATTATTTAAATTGTCATCTTATTATGTTGTAATATTTAAAAGAAGAAGAAGAAGAAAAAACAACAAATATTCACTCGCTGTTACTAACACTCTCATACTCATTATAAACAAGAAAAAAAGAGGTCTTTATTAACAAAATACCAACCAAAGGGAATTTTCTTTATTATGAAAAAAAAAGAAACAAAATATCTTCTTCTTTTTATAAAACAACAACAACATCGTGCAAATCGTGTTTAGTCGTTTTTACATGATGACGTTTTTTCTTCTCTTCTTAATGTTGTTTTTTTAACAAAGTTTGCGTTTTTTTTTTCTTTTGTATTTGTTGCATTTGTTCATGACACCGTTTTTTATTTTGACTTTATATTGTTTTTTGTTGTTGTTTTTTCTAGTTTTGGTCTCGTTTTGTTTTTGTTTAGCTTAAAATCAATGTTTTTTAGTTTTGTAGCACGTTTCCTATTTGGTGTTTTTGTTTGATGAATTTAAACAAAAAAAATCTCAAACTATTTAAAAGATTTTTTTTTTAATTTTAAACAAAACACGGTTTGTTACTAAGTTAAACATTTTTTTTTGGACAGAGAAATCAAACATTAATTAATAAATCATGATTAATTATTACAAAAAAGTATTACATAATAATGGACATTCTTTTTAAAGAAAAATTGAAATTTTTAAAAAATTAACAAATTTAAAAAATTATGTAATAATTTTGAAATGTTTTACATATTTAAATGATGAATAAGTAATTTTTGAAAAATTTAATAAAAATCTAAATTCAAAAAATTATGAAATTTATTAATTCAGCTAAGTAAATTTTATTTAAAAAAAATATCAGCACATATTTCAATTCAGCTAAAAAAATTAAGATTAAAATAAAAATTTATCAATTCAGCTAGTCTAAATTAATTCAGCTACTAAATTTTATTAATTCTGCTAAGTAAAATTAATTTTAAAATGAAATTTTTCCATTTAGCTAATTAATTTTATTAATTCAGCTAAGAAAAAATTATTTCAAAATAAAAATCTATCAATTCAGCTATTTGAAATTAAAATTAAATAAAAAATTTATCTATTAACCTAGTAAGAATTAAGTTTAAAATAAAAATGATCAATTCAGCTGCTCTAAATTAATTCTGCTTATAAATTTTATTTATTCAGCTAAGTAAAATTAATTTTAAAATAAAATTATTCCATTCAGCATATTAATTTTATTAATTCAGCTAAGAAAAATTTATTTCAAAATAAAAATCTATCAATTCAGTTATTTGAAATTAAAATAAAATAAAAAATTTATCTGTTAACCTTGGAAAAATTAAGTTTAAAATAAAAATGATAGATTCAGCTACTCTAAATTATTTCTGCTTATAAATTTTATTAATTCAGCTAAGTAATATTAATTTTATAATAAAATTATTCCATTTAGCAATTGAATTTTATTAATTCAGTTAAGAAAAAAAATTTAAACAAAAATCTATCAAATCAGCTACTCCAAATTAAAATAAAACCAAAAAATTATATTCAGCTAACTAAAATAATTCTAAAATAAAATTACTCCAATCAGCTAATGAATTTTACAAATTTATTGAATATTTTCAATTTTAAAATACTTCATACCAAAAAATTATATTCAGCTAATGAAATTTATTTATTCCGATAACTAAAATTAATTTTAAAATAAAATTACTCCATTCAGCTAATGATTTTTTTAATTTATTTAATATTTTCATTTTTAATATACCTTATGTTACTCAGCTGAATTAATTTTGTTGAGATTTTCATGAATTCAGCTATTTATAATCAGCTGAGTTTATAATTAATTAAAAAAAATAGAATTCAGCTAATCAAACTCATTTCATCAAATGCTAATTTTTTCTATTAAAAATTCATTTAATGAGCATTAAATTGATATTCAGCTAGAATTTGTTGTATTTATAAGAAGATTTTTTACAATTCACCTTAGAATTTATGAAATTTATTTAAAAAAATTATTAAATCAATATTCATCTTGAAAATTATACATTCAGCTAAAATAAATTTCATCAAATGATAATTTTTTTCTATTAAAAATTCATTTAATAAGCATTAAATTGATATTCAGCTCGATAATTATGGTATTTAAAGAAGATTTGTTACTATTCACCTTAAAATTTATGAAATTTATTAAAAAAAATTATTAAATCAATATTCATTTTAAAAATTTTTAAAACAAAAAAAGGTTTCTTGCTATTCAGCTTTTGCTGAATTAATTTAGTTGCGACTTTAATAAATTCAGCTGATAAAAAATTTTGTAAATATTTTAAAACATACAATTCAGCTAAATAAACATATTTAATAATTTCAAAAATTATATTCAGCTACTAAACAATATATTTTAATGAACTTTTAGCTAATTCGGCAACGATTTAACGAAGTTCAATTTTTCATTATAATTTTGCTCAATGAAATGAATTTAATTTTAATCTAAAAACAATTTTTGATTCTGATTATTCAGTTTTTCTATATCGAGTTCAGTAATTTCAGAATTATTAAAAAATTTGCTCGTTTTTGTATTAGAAAGTCCTTTTGACACAATAAATCTAACAAAATGTCCCTGTTTATATTGTATAAACTATCATTTCCAGTGAATGCCTAAGTGTGCTATATCCGTTTAGTTAATGTTGACGTTTAAGTGAACAAGAGAGATCTTAAAATGGCCGCTTTAGTGTGTTAACATTCTTATGTTAATATTTCCATAGAGTTGAGCTTCTGTTCATGTTCAAACATTCACTGAAAATGTTAACACAAAATGCAACTCTATGATTTTAATTCATTTCTTTTGTAGTTGACCTACTTTTTTTTGTTTTTTTGCTTTAAATAATTATTATTTTTAAGCAAAAAATTTCTGAAATTAAAATCTTCCATAAATTTTACGAAAAAAAAATAAATAAAGAAAATTACAACAAAAATAACCTAAAAAAACATAAACAAAACCACAAGATTCTCAGTATTACAGAAAAATGAGGAAAAATAATGAAAATAAATGTGATACAAAAAAACAGTAACAAAAAAAACGAAGTAAGAATGTTATATTCGGCTATGCCGAAACTTCAATACCCTCCATCACAAATGCGTGTGAGGTAATAAATACGTTATGTTTCACACAAACACAATTTTAGGATAGTTTTTGCCTTGAACTTAGTGTTTGCCTCAGATATCGCTCTATATCTTTAAATATACTGAACCGTTTTTACCGGTTTTGAAATAGGAAACTTCTCAGGACTTAAACAAATACTCAGGTCAAATTCATTGAACTCTTCAATTAGTGTGAATGTAAGCGTGCTGAAAACAAGCAGACAGATGGACATACAGATTTTGATTTGATGCAAGAAAATATATAAACATTATGGGGTCTAAGATACACACGAAATGTTTAAAATTAATATACCTTCTGAACCACTTGTGGTCGTGTAGGGTATAAAAAAATTACATTCAAAACAACAACAATAATAACAAAAGCAATATTTAACTGTAGATTGCGTAAAATTTTTTTTGGTTGTTTTAATATATTTTTTCCAAATATTTTTTGTTGTTGTTGTTGGGGTTTACAAAATAATAATAACAAAAAAAAGATAATAATAAACCTTCAAGTGCTCCATAATAAGCAACAGTTTAATAATGTGAAACCAAGCAATGTACACACACATACACTAACACAAATAAACAATAAATGGAAAATAACAACAACAACAAAATTAAAAAAAAAAAAAAAAAACTAAATAATAAAATCTACAAGTCATTCAGCCAAAAACAGTTTAAAATGCTGGCCACGTCTAAACCCATACAAACCCCTCTACCACCCCCCCCCCCCAAAAAAAAAAAAAAATAAATAAAAATAAAACAATTCTTGTTAAGTCAGTCCATAAAATAGATATATAAAACGCCAGTGGTTATATGGTTTTAACTTTTTATTTATTTCATTTGATTTGTTTACCAAAAAAATTATTTTATTTTTTTTTTTATTAAAAAAATAAAAATAAAATAAAAAATTTTAAAATCTATAAAAAATTAACGGATAAAAACATTAAATAAATAAATGTCCTAAAGCTAAAAACAGTTAACAGTTATGTTATTACAACAAGAATAAAACTAATAAACATTACTAAAAACCGTTAACATTGAAAGGCATAAATAAAGTACCAAAGGCAAAACAAAAAGTACCCAAAAAAATTCCCCTTTCTCAATTCTATTTCTGCTAGAACTTAAATCCCAAAATTTAGATATTTCGTTTTGAAATGTTAGAAAAGAACACATAATGTCAAAAGTACCATAAAAAGTACCTTCACAACATCGCAAAAGGTACCACAAATTTCCCCCACCCCCAAAACTTATTATCAATTCATTTCTCCCTTTCTTATTGTTATAATAAAATTTTACAACAGTATGCCAAATGATTTAAAAAAAGTACTATTAAGATTAAAAAAGTACCAAAATATTGCCCTGATTAATTTTATCTCACTTAGAGTCTTACAACCAAAACAAAAATAACCCCCTTCCCCCCCCACTAAATTAATGTTTATATTTGAAATTTGTTTATTTGGAAAAAAATAATTTTGGTACTTTTATAGCTTGTCAAAAGGTACTACAAAATTACCCCTAATAAATTCTGTTCTTAAACTGAAAATTGTCCCTTTATTTCGTATCTTCCTCTTAGAACTTAATTCCTTGTTACATTATTTATTTGTAATGTGTTTGAAAATGACAATAAAAAGTACCATTTTTTAAATATTCCAAAAGTACCACAAAATGTATCTTTAATAATTTCTAAGAAATTTTTCTAAATTATTTTGTTTCGTAGAAACGTAATTTTTCTTTAAGAAAATATAAAATTTTGCCCAAAAGTACCTTAAAAATTAAAAAAGTACTCATATAAATGTCAAAAAACGCCCAAAATCCCCTAATTAATTCTGTTCTTATACAATTCTTAATTTTCAACTAATTGCTCTGTAATTAATTGTTATAAAAAAGTATAACAAAAAGTACCTTTGAAACATGTTAAATTACCATAAAAAGTACCTTTGGTACTTTCCAAAAAGTACCACAAAATTTCCCCCAAATTAACTCTTTTCCCATTCAAGCATAAATTTTCCATTTATTAAATTTTGTTTCTTATTACAATTTAATTCAAACAGGTACAAAAAAAATCAAAAGTACCAAAGTACCAATAAACATTACCGTTTTTTCGGTCTATCTCTTTTAGAAATTTTACTTTTAAATGATGTTTATCTTTAAAATGTTATGAAATATAAAACAAAAATTTTCCTTAAAATTATGCCAAAAGTTTTTACAAAAAGTACTTTTCTGAAAACTCAAAAGTACCACAAAATTTGAAACATTTTCATTTATTGTTCCCCATTTGGATTGTAAAAATATATTGAAAAAGTACTTTTATTAAATACTTAAAAGAAAGTACGAAAAAAGTACCAAAGTCTCAAAAGTACCACAATTTAAAAAGTACCAACAAATTTCCCCCTAATCAAAATATTGAACTTATTCTTGTTTTAAATAATTTTTAAATTAAAATTAAAAAAAAGTACCATAGACAAAGTACTACAAAAGTACCACAAAAAGTACCCTTCTTATATATCAAAAAGTACAACAAAATCTCTTAATTCGTTCAGTTTTCATACAACTCCAAATTTTCAGTTTAATTCTTTCTGTTTAGATATAATAAAAAATGTATTACAAAAAGTACCTTTATAAAGTATCAAAAGTACCACAAGATGAACTTTTATAATATGAGAAAAGTACCACAATAAAAATAGTACCGCTCAATTCATTATGATTCCTTATGGGAAAAACAAATTGATTCATTTTTAATGATTTCGGGAGAGATAAGAATGATAAATCTGGAAAAGGGATAAAATGGAATCACCTGGATGTAGTTCTCTATTGAGAGGAATTAAGAGACACTTCGATAGGACTGTTTGTTTTTCCGAGCATTAAAATCACTATTATATAAGGAAGAATACGAATTATTTTAATTCGCATGATCTTTCAAGTTCATAATGCGGACTTTGATCGGTGTTAAAGACACTAATTTAGGATCGAAACAAACCTTCGTGACATAGTGATCGATTCCTTGTATGTGTGCTCGTATCTCGCTTTCGATATGAACAGTAAGTTAATTTTGGTCTAAGTAAACTTGGTTTTCTCTACTTCTCTTCTGGCATGTACCTCAGCTTGCACTTAAGTCTGGTAATTGGAGACTTATTCCAGTTTGGGGTTCTTCAATATTAAGTAACAGTTTCCTCCTATTATTCAGCAACACGTATCCTCAGTCACCTGTAGCCCTAAAGGGCATCAGATTCATGATCAATCCTAAACTTTGAGAGTGACACATAACAGTGCTCGAGGACTTTTGTCCTCAATAAATACACTCCTCCACAGTTTAGAGTTGCTACTCCTTGAGTATTTCTTCCAATGCTCTAGCCGTTATGGACCTCATTCACACATAAATCACGATGGTCTGGATAAAGAGTATTGTTTCCAATGCTCTCGCGGGTCTCATACTCATTGCATCACTTATTCGAACGATCATAATGTTGCATTTAAATGTTGCAAAGCCAAGATCGAAACACCTAAAAGTTCCCAACCTGTGAGTCACAACTTAATAACCAGATTTTCCACATAAGAATCTCATTAAGATTGTTCAAGCTTTCTTCAAAAATAGACTTTCAAGGTAGAACTGCGGATCTGTAGGGAATGTATATAAGGAATTATAATCCGGCAGAGAAACCCAAACAAACTCATCGCTCTAAATGAATCAAATATTTACCATCACATATCGAATTTCTTTCGCTGGAATTTTTCTCTTTTCCCTAATTTTCTTCAATCAGGTCTTACACTCCAGAATGGACTATATATGGGGTGTTTAATCCTTCAGCTTCTATTCCTTGGATGTGAATGAATGAAAGATATAACGTGATAAAACTTTGGTGAATGTTTCAGGAATTTCCCTGGAACTTTTCTCATCCAGAAAGGAAAGTTCTTTAACTTCCTGGAACTGAAGACCTATTTTTCCATTTTTCCATCATTTTAAAGTTATCGATAACATTTTCAATTACATGTTCAACACTGTGAAACCAAATACGATGATAACCAAAATTTGCATGACATTTTCGTTAAAACAACTTAAAATGGTAAAGAAAATATGTTGCAATATTTAGACGTTATCGCGCAACATACATAAACAGTTAATCCAGAACTTGCAACATACAATGGCAACAACAACTCAACAAACACAGCATGAAATCCCAAGAACTCTATGAAGTGTAAAGCGAGAAACTAAAAAAAATTACAATAAAAGATTACAAACATTTTGGTGCACAAGTTGTGACATTATCGCAAACATAATAAAATTTATGTCTTAAAAGCTACCATTACAACAACAGCAACAACAACAACAATTTAACAAACTAAATTTAGAAGCTCAATAAACATTACAAAATCCCCGTTTAAATGCAAAACAAAGAAAAATGAACAAGAATTATCACGATATTAAGTTTGTTTTCCTCTAACCACTTTAAAACGTTTAAACTGACGTTTAAACGTCATTCAAATAGAGACACTTTGACAGAACAACTGTCAAACTATTTGTCGTAATGACTAAACATTTATCTCTCTCTCTCTCTCTGTCTCACTCCCCCTCTAGTTAAACTTATCACCGTTTAAGATTTTGAATACAAAATTTTCCAAAAGTCTCCCGCGTCGTTCTTTTTCCGTTATCTTCCACATCCGAAATTTAATACAGTTTTAGTATTTGAACTTAAATTATTGTTTAAATCCAGTAAACTAAAGATTTTGTTGTCTACAATGTTGTTGTTGGCAATAACATTTTGCGGTGGCAAACATGCAACATAATTTTGAATCAAATTCGCTTTACCGAAACTCATTACAGACCAAAAATTTTATGTTTAACACCAAATATTTTTAGGGGCCAAGGGGTTTGTAATAAAATATAAATGGTTGATTGTTGTTGAAAAGCAACGGCGACTTGTGAATTACAATTGAGAGAGGGAGAAACAGTGGGCGGCGAAAATGAAATATTTGTGATTAAATCCAGTTTAAAGTCGTTGAAAATTTCAAATTTCCACAATCAGACCATAACACGATCCTCCAATTACGAACCTTCTTCATAATTACTAGAGGATTTCAAAATGGATTAACGATTTTGAAAACCATTCGATTCGAAATTCAAAGCATTGTTACATTTGGAATTCCGATTTCTATTATTCCAAAAACCTTTGAAACTCCATGGTTCCTTTTAAGAACTTCTTTAGCAGCAGAATGAAGAACAGGAATACCGTTGGGGAGTTAAGATCTTTATTTAAGGGGTTTCGAATTCAAAACTCGTACTTTCATACCTTTCTTCTCTTATAATAGAGGATTAATGACTCCCTTAGGGAAGGTCTGCATGTTAATTTTGAAGAAGTTTAAGCGACTTAAAACTTTATCCTATAATTTTCGAAACTCTCTAAACTTTTGTACAAGGAAAAAGGATGATCCGAAGAGAAACATTAAAAGGGGCTCATGATAAGGCAGCTTGGAGTTCATTCACTTTTTGCGAATAACTCGTGGTCCAACTAATTCAGCTAATTCAAAAGGTTTTGGAAGGTAAAGAAGGATATTTCCTTAAGCAGCTCTCCATTACAAAGGAAAGCGAAGTGAGAGAACATTTCGCATATGCTGTTGTGAAAGCAAGTAAAATTTCTTCATAAGTAATGCGAGTTAATGGTGGAGAAGATAAGAGTGTAATAGGGATCTTGAAAACATCTAATGAACTGTTAAATCAGCAAAATTCTCTAATGGACTCTACACTTTTGGTTGGATTTCTTTTATTAAGTGGAAAAATCTTTGATGGGGGAATCGTTTCCTCGTCGTCATTGGAAAGTTTTTTTTTTCGAAAGTTTATGGAAAAATTAGTCAAGTTCCAATGCAAAAGTAATAATAATCAAGGGTTTTGACAAAATTAATGTTTATCTTGTGCCTTCCAGAATCTCCTCTCTAAAATACTGGGAACAATTCAACAATCTTGATGATCTCTCTAATCGTCATTGGATGGTCCTGCGAGAGTTTAGAAGAGAATCTCCTCCCTAAAATACTGGGAACAATTCAATAATCTTTGATAAGGGGAATTCATCTCTCAATCGCCATTGGATGGTTCTGCGAGAGTTTAGAAGAGAATCTCCATTGGATGGAAAAGAAGAGAGAATCCTCAAGTTCCAATGCGAAAATAATATACTTCAAACTTTTTGACATTAATCACATTCACGTTACGCCTCCTAGAATCTCTTCCTTAAATTCTCCTAATTCTACGACATGCTGCCTTATCTGGCTTCACATTGATAGTGAAAGCGTTAGGGTTTGCAGCAAGGACTCAAAAGTCTTAGTCCCGCTAGTCTAACTTCAAGCAAATGTCAAACCTTAGTAAACAAGGATTCCAAGAAGAAAGGTTTCTTTATAAAACCCAGATTTAAAGGGTTAATGTTAATATATTGATCCTAAATGAAAGGAATTTTATTATTTGTTTTCAAGACAGTCGTTGACCTGAGATCAATAACTTCAAATGTCAAACAAGGCTAAGGATCTAGTTCATTCGAAGACTTGGAATTCCAGAAAAGTTTTTGAATGTGAGCAATTCCAGTAAAACTGATCTGCAGTAATGATTTTATTTCCTCTGGTTTAAGGTAGAATATATATGCCGATGGAGTGTGTGCTGTTGCATGTTATCAAGAAGTGTAAATAGCCTGTGGAACTCTAACGTTCAAATCGCTACAAGTTGCAGAATTTATGCAAATCTTAAGCTCTTGTCACATGAGAAGTCGAAAACGTCGAAAATAATCCCTCAAAGGTTTCCCAGTTGTTGGGAGAAGCATGCTACTTGTAACGACTGGATTTTGATAGGTGTGATTAATGAAAAAATTGGACCAAAATCAATTACTCAAGATTTTGAGAAACAAAAAAAATCGATCACTTTTCTGTTAATCAACGGAGTTAATAGTGGGAGAAGATAGCAGTGTAATAGGGATCTTGAAGACATCTAATGAACTGTTAAATCATCCAAATTCTCTAATGGACACTACACTTTTGGTTGGATTTCTTTTATTAAGCGGAAAAATCTTGATGGGGGAATCGTTTCCTCGTCGTCATTGGAAAGTTTTTCTTCGAAAGTTTATGGAAATATTAGTCAATTCCCAATTCAAACCTCAAAAACTGTTAAGCATTGAATTTCTTTTACTTATCATCATCCAACATCAAATTCTCAAAATTATTCAAATTCCTCAACATACAAAATTATGAATCACTAAGTGAGACACAGTGTTGTAATTTTCCCCACCTGCCCCGATGAGCGAAATACTTAAAAAAAAATATTGTCTACAACTTTAAAACCCATTAACCCACTGTATTCAATATAAATATTTTTTGGTGATTTTTTTGATCGCATAAATAGAGTAGAAGAGGCGCGTAATTTTAACTAAAACAAAAACAAAAACAAATAAAATAAAAAAATCTAGGTCTTCAAACCAGTTTTTAATTTCAGTTTCAATAATGTTTTTTTTTTATGGTCGAACGGTTGGTATGAATAATACAACACAATCAAACACAGCTTGTAACCAATTTTTATGAGTGAGTGTGAGTGTGAGTGTGTGAGTGTATTTATTTTTGGAAAGACTTTAAATATGTTTCCTCTTCTTCTTCTGCTTCTGCGATCAACTCACGAAACCAGTTTTCATAGAGAGTGAGAGTGAAGTGCGTGAAATTATTGTTGTGTGTTTGTTCCAACAAACCAACGATCAGTCGGTTTTAACCACAAAAAAAGGTTGATTTTAAATAAAACAAAACAAGCTTTAATACTCAGACAATTGATCGTTTGTTTGGTCTCTCCTCTTAGCGATTGCTTAACCGTATTTTTTTTTTTTTTTTTGGGTTTAAAATTTCGTTTTTCTTTCGGTACTTGAGTTTTAAGTTTAGCGTTGTTTTATTTCCTTCCTATTTCTTTGGTTTTAACTTGCGATCTTTCTATTCAAGATCTGTGCTCTTTTGTCTCTCTCTCTCTTTCTTTCCCTCTCTTTCTATCTTTAGCTGATCGTATCTGTGTTTGTATGTTTGTATTTGAAAATCAAGGTATTTTGCAATAATTTTTTTTTTTGAAACCCGGTTTCTTTTTTGTCTTGTGGTCTGTTTTCTCAACTCTTAAGCTTAAGTCTGGCTACTTTTGTGGTCTTTTGACTTTGCTTTAGACCCCCTTTTTAAAAAAAAATAACAACAACAGCTTTTTGGTAAACGACATAACTGCATTTAAGGCACAATGTAAACAATACCATCTGCTACCATCTGCTTTGTTTTACCTGATTTTTGTTGAAATTTTGAGTGAAATCTTTTTTTTGTCTGTGTGATTTAGTTGTTGGATTCCACTTTTTTTTTAAGTTGGTTGATTGTTAAATTTTACATTTTGTTGTAATTGTTGTATGTGTGATTGGTTACTGTACGTGAGAAATGACACGATCGGTGATTTGTTTAAAGGCAGCCGTTTTCAGCGGAAACATTAAGAACAGTGAACATTTTTGAGAGACAAAGATCTCTTTAGATCAAGTTCTAAAGGGATTCAATGATTAAAGTTTACTTTTTTCCAATTATTTCGTCTTTGAAGATCGAGGATCATTTTGATTTATCAGATTCTTTATCCTTAACCAAGTGAAACCATGTCAGTCCTTCATATCATAATTTAAAGAGAAAATTATTTTGCCAGCGATCAAAAGTTAAATTATGCCAACTACTTCGTCATCGAAGATCGAGGATCATCTTTATATATCAGATTCTTTATCTTGTTTAAGGGAATCCAAATTAACAAATTTCATTCCTTAATGTCGCAATTTACAGAGAAATTATTTTGCCAGCGATCAAAGTTAACTTATGCCAACTACTTCGTCATCGAAGATCGAGGATCATCTTGATATATCAGATTCCTTATCTTGTTTAAGGGGATCCCAATCAACGAATTTCATTTCCTAATATCGCAGTTGAAAGGGAAATTTATTTTGTCAGCGATCAAAAGTTTATTTATGCCAACTACATCGTCATCGAAGATCGAGGATCATCTTTATATATCAGATTCTTTATTTGTTTAAGGGAATCCAAATTAACGAAATTTAATGGAATCTTTCAATAATCAATTGCGATAAAAGTGATCCATATTTGAAAGATCAGAACATCGTGTTTAGATTCCCTAATATTTTCGTTAGATCTCTTATTCCTTGTGATAATTTAAAGAAAAGAATGAAACTACAGCACTTCACTCTCAATTTCAACTTAACATGATGCGATGTGGAATAGATGTAATCATGTTGATTACCCTTACCGCTACGGACTTGCCTACTACTGAATCAAAACAGCAAAAGCCTAAGAACCCCCGAATTACTCTTTAACGATCAGTTTGTGAGATATGGAAAAAGAACAAAGCGTTTTTCATCTTTTCTCTGTGTTTGAGATAAATCACTGGGAAAGGATTGCGATCTAACGATCTTACGAACGTAAGATATTTTGTGGTTGAGAAATGACCTACTGAACATTCCTTCTACTCCGAAAAAGGCTTCACTTTATAGGGAATATTGGAAAATTGGAAGACATAGAAGACATACAATCGTAAGTTAGAGTCCTTAAAGACAACAAATAGAGATCAATAGAACATTAATGAAAAGGAAAAATCACAAGTTTGAGATGAAGTTTTTGAAAAAGTTCCAAAGTTCATATAATACTATTCCAGACCCAGAGCCGAAGTCATATTCATACAACCGTAATGGCAAGTGAAATAATTGGCATCCGAGTTTTTGAAAAACACTGAAAATAAATGGAAAATCTTTGCCTCCAAACAAGTAAATTAATTCGCCGAAAATCCTTCCTTAAAATCGAATCTATGCTCTACTTCTAAGGAAATAAAGAAGTTCCGAAGAAGAATACCTTGGAAAGGAAGGTAACTTAAAATAGGTCATATGTACAAACACTATGAAAAGTAACTTCTTGCATGTTGGAGGGAAAGTCGTTGGTGATCTTCAACTCTAACATCACGAGTTACGGGAAAGTGACCATCTCTCAAATTCTAATGACTCTAGAAAATTGATCTCCAATTTTATGATTTGAAAGACTCTGGGATATTTTCTTTCAATACTCTAAAACGATGCTTTACGCAATTCAAACTGATTGAGAGGTCTGTTCTATTTAAAGAACCAGCAAAATACGATCGATATGATCATTGATCTGCATTCAGTTAACTGGAATACGTTTCACTTTGGAGGATTCACGATCACTAGAATCGTTAAAGCATGCGATCTTTTTCTCTGAAGCGAAACCTTGGAGAAAATTTCTGAATGTTAAGTATTAAAGTTATATCTTAAAAGAGTAACAAAAAAAAAAGCGATCGACATGATCATTGATCTTCAATAACTCCAAATGAAGAACAGAAATTGTTACAAAAAACTTTTATGTCAAACAATGCCGATCTCTTTGACATTAACGAACAAAAGATTAAAAAAGAGCATTGACATAAGTTCACTATAACTATTGATCTTTAGCTGCCCTTAAGCAAATTCTTAGGAGTATAAGAGTAAAGAAGCTTCATCTTCATTAAGTTTTATTTTTTTTGTTTAAAATGTTTGTTCACCAAAAATTTCGTAATCTCATTTTTTTGCTATTTGTTATTGTTGTAACAACATTTTTTTTTGGTACGCGTTAAATTTTGAAAGCATTGTGTTTTCGCTCTCTCTCTCTCTCTCACACTCTCATGCGATCACTTTTCAACCACAACAATGTTTTTGTTGATGTTGATCAAGTATTTTTTTTGGGAGTTTTTAAAGTTTTGCGAAGGTGTTGTTGATGGGGTCTCTCCAAAAACTCATCTTTATTAACACTGATCAAGTAATTTTAGAGCGGAGGAGGGGTGAGGTGAGAGGGGGTGGACTGTTATGCCCCAAAATATAACTGCATTATCACGTTTTCAGTTGGATTAATTGTTAATAACGACAACGGATGAAGATTTGTAAATGTTTGGTGACTTACAAAACTTGAATTTAGTTGGAGTTTTTACTTTAGGAGGTACCTCCGATTGCAATTAAAAATCATGACTCGTATATTGGTTAACTCTTTGCAAGCAATAAATTGTATAAATATTTATTGAACTGGACATATAAGTGTCCGTCCTTCTGTCTGTATGTTATAAATATTTTTTGGTATTTTCTTTGCTTTAACATTGGACTCACTTTAAATGATGATCATGATCATGATGATGATCACGATGATCACTTCACATGATCATCTTTGAAATGCTGCTGATGACGTTAGTGTGGTTAATGTTGTCGATTTCATTTTATTTATTATGGATTTGTTACTCTGACAATGACGTTGTTTACAACGATCGCCCATGACTTCATAAATTTCTTTCTTTCTCTCTCTTTTTTTCGTTTCCGAATTTTATTGCATTTCTGCATTTGAACATAAAAAATTGATTTCTTTTTTTTTCTTTTGTATTTGTTGTTTGTTTTATTGGTTAATAAAAATCCCTTTCGTTGTTTTGCTTTTAATGTGGTTTTTCCCTTTTGGTCAAGATTTAAAGTTTTCTTTCCAAAAAGTTTCATGTGGGTTGTGAAATTTTTTTCGCTTTTATTTTTTTTTATCAAGAAACGCTTTTTTCTTGTTATTTGGTGGAAAAAAAGAGGTGAAATATAAATTTAATTGCTGATTTTCTCCGCTTTAGTGGAAAAAATGTAGGTTTTTTTTTTGGTTACAGAGATAAGATTTCCCATATGCTCTCGTAATAGTCATTTAAGTGGGTTGTTTTCAACAGTTATTCAGATTAGTGTATTACGGAGTATAATTGAAAGTGAATAATTTTTTTCTGGGAAGAGGAAATTTTTGAAGGGAGTTTAATTTTAAGATCGATATAACACGATCGTTTCTAATAAATCTACCTCGAATTCCTGCTCTATATAAAAACCTTATCCGTAACCGTGTTAGGTTTATTCAAATTCAAGTACGCGATACGATCACTAATGATCATAATGATCAGATCCATATAAGCTAACGATCACTAATGATCACAGTTTACTATCTCATCTCTTTTATAGAATTATTAATCGTAAATTGGCTTTAACATTAAGATTTTAATCCACCAAAATTAAGGCAAGTGATCACCCAATTTCGTACGTACTTAAGCATATAATGGATTCTTAATAACCAGAGGAGAAGTTGTGTTCAGCTTCAAGTATGCTCACGATCACTAAGAAAATTTAATTGATCGTGAATTGGTTTTATCATTAAGGTCTTAACACATACCATTTTAGTCAAAATCTAACTCTTGAACTAATTTAACTGATCTTCATTGGGACATAATTTCGCCATGATCTTTTGTCTTAACTGCAATGAGATCAGAACTAAGAAAAGTTTAATAAAAATGTTTATATATCTTTTTTAATTGCTAAACCCTTAAAAATATCAGGATAATATTCAACATGATTACAGCTAAAAAGGTTCTCTTTTGTATTGGAAAAGTACAATCGCTTAACCGATCAAGGAGGACAAGGGTAAACCTCCAAAGTTGACCATCTCAAGTGCTATAATCTGTTGGAAATTTGACAAAAACTATCCTGTAACCTTTGAACTATTCTAGATATCTAAACAAAAATGAACACGTTTAAAGCAGAGTAGTTGTCAAGTTGATTTGGAGAAGTGGAGGATCCCAGCTGATCAGAAAGTTCTAGTGTAACCTTCCAAAGTTGGTCATCTCGATTACTACGTTTTTTTACAAATACGCCAAAAATAATTTTGTAACTTTGATCCTATTGAAGGAATATCAATAAAATTTAACACAATTACAGCTAAGGTGTTTTCAATTTGATTTGGATAAGTACAAACCACCAATTGGACTAAGAGCCCAAGGGTAACTTTCCAAATTTGGCCATGATTTTTTGAGAATTCTAAAAATAATTATCTAACATTCGAATCCGTTAAGATATTTGCATAACATTGAACATAATAGCAGCTGCAATGTTTTAGAGTTGTTTTGGGGAAGTACAGATCCCTAGCTGGTCAGGTATACCTGCGGTAGCCTTCCAAAGTTTGCCATCTCTAGTGCCATATTTTTTTTTTTTTTTTGAAATTCCCCAAAAATAACTCTGTAACTTAGAACCCTTCAAAGGTATTTAAATAAAATTTGGGGGGGCATTCGAATTGATTTGGAGGACTACAGGTGCTTATCTCATCAGAAAGGGTGATGGTGGCTTTTCAAATTTGGTGCAATAAAAATTTGAATTTTTCTTTAATTAACACATGCGAGATGATCAAATTTGAATGGCCACCCTTGAGCCCCCTGACCCATTTGAGGACTTGTAATGCTCCAGAACGATTGGAAAACACCTCAACTATAATTATGTTAAATTTAATTGAAATATCTCTAAAGGTTCCACTGTTAAAGAATTATTTGCAAGAAAAATGGTTTGGTTTAGAAAACTTTCCAAAATTTATCATACTCAAGGTGACCAAATTTTAGAGGTCACATTCGATCCCCTCTGACCAGCTGATAATCTGTATTTCTCCATAGTTCAATTCAAAAACACCTCAGCTGTAAGTATGATTAATTTTATTGAGATTTCTCTAATGGTTTAAAAGATATAGTGTTATTTGTAAAAAGATTCCTTTTGGTGAATTTTCTAAAAAATTCATATTTGAAGAGCCACCCTTGACCCACCAGAAAAGTTGAGGACTTGTAATGATCCAGCACATTTCGAGAACTACTTTAGCTATAAACATGTTGAATAAGATTTTCATTAGCGGATATCTAGCTAACTCTAGCAGTTCTAGAGTTATAGAATTATTCCAAAACAGACAAATTTTCAAAGAAAAAAAAATCAACTTCTGCTCAAATTTTGACGTTACCCCTTTACCCCTCCTTAACCAAATGGAATACTGAAATCTTTCCGATCAATTCAAAAACGCTTTAACTGTAATTTGGTTTAATTGTATGTAGATATATCTAACGGTTTAAAAGTAACTGCATTAAATCTAAAAAAGCGATTTTTGAATAAATTTACATAAATTCGAGAGGATTAAATTTGGGAGGCCACCTATTATGTTCTAGGCTAGCTTGGACTCTGTATTTCTACAGTTTAATTGGAAAACACTCAACTATAATTTCAGTTAATTTGGTTTAGATATCTTTAACGGTTTAGAAGTTTTACAATGATATCCAAAACAGCTGTTTTCAAATCAGGTACATCAGATTGAGGAACTTTTAATGCAGAAATGATTTCGAAATTGAAAAATTAAAAAAAATTTCCCTCGTATTTGCTTTAAATAAATAGAAACTCTTCAAATTTTTATTCCATTTAAAAAATTACGTGCAAAAATCTGCTCTCAAAAAAAAAAAAAAAACGACAATTTCACCATAACAGGAAATTAAAAATAAAATCTCACAAAAAAAGTGATTTCCGATCACATAATTTTGTAAACGATGGATAACTCATCAATAAAGAAAGTTTGGGATACCCACCTCTCGTTTTGTATATAAACAAATCTTTAAAATGAGAAAAAACACTAAAATGACGTCATTTTTTTACAGTCAAGATAAAAAAACGCTGCAAAATTTGGGTAAAAAACAAACAATTCAAACACACACAAACTGCAGTTAATAAATTTAAAATTAGATTTACAAAAAAAAATCAAAATAACAACAAAAACTTCCTATATTTGTAACATTTATAAAAAAAACGCTGCAACACAAAAAAGCGCTTAAACAAAAAAAACTAATAAAATTTGAAAAAAAATCATTAAATGATTTTTGTTTAATAAAATGAAAAAGAAAAGAAATAAACTTAAAAAAAAAAACAAAACAAAAATAAAAACGTCTAAAAAAACCTTGTAACAGATTTTTTTTGTATTTCTCGGTTTTTAAGTCAAAAATAAAAAAAACGTATAAATTTAATAAAAAAAATTTAGCTTAAAATGCATAAAACTGGGCGAATAAAATTTAATAAATAAACAAATTAAACAATAAAATAAAAAAAATAAATAAATAAAAAAAAAGAAAATAAAGACAAGGTTTTTTTCTTTGACAGAAATTAAATTAAAAACGCTAAAAATGCCGGCTTCTTTTAAAAAAATAAATGAGGAAATGAAACTTTAACGAATAAGAATATTCGTCTATGCCGAATCTTTAATACCCTCTACCACAAAGTCGTGCGAAGTTAATACGTTACGTTCCGTAGATATACATATACACACATACACTCATAAACGTATACATTATATAAACGCTTTTCATAAATATGAAGTTCACACAACTTCATTCCAATTTAACGACTTTTATAAAAGAAAATTTTATGGAACTACATTTCTTGGACTTAGAGGTTGCATCAGATATCGATCATTGAGCTCTATCGATTTTCATGGATGTCAGCGTGCCAACAACAGAGAGATAGACAGACAGGCAGCGATTAAGCGATTAAGATTTTGATTTGATACATGAGGTCTTAGATGATTCCTTCTTAGCGTTTCACACAGAATGACAAAGTTAATATACCCTCTCTTCACCTCTAGTGGATGAGGGCAATTTTGAGGAATTAGATACCTGTATTGAAGACAATTATTTAGATGTCTGAATATCGATGGAACTATTCCGGGAATGGGATGGGATTCTAAAGGTGTCATATAACCAAATATGGTCTAATAATGGCCTAATTAGATTCATATGCTAAAGACAGTTAAAAAAAATAAATCAAATTTAAAATCCTTTTCTGGAAAGTGGCATAATTGCAGGAAGGGCCTAAGAGCAATAATTATGTTCAATTTCAATAGATTTGATTGATGAGCAAAATATGGAACGATATTCGCTAAGAAGTATCAAGAAAATTAATAGTTCCACACTATATTTAATGGAATTGATCTTTATTTATTAATTTATTAAGCTTAAAACTGTTTTCCGGAAAAGGGTCTTATATGGGAGCTACAGAAAAATACGGACCAAGATTATTCATGTTTATAATACAGTTTGATTATAAATAGAAAAATCAGTGTAATAAATTTGATTCATATTTAAATGTTTTATAAACTCAAATCCGTTCTCCTAGAAAACGCTTCTTAGGGGAGCTATAGCAAAATTTGGACCGATAAAGGACAAATTGATAATAATATCTTCAGAACAGTTAGCAAAATAATTGTGTGTCGAATTTCAATAGAACTGGTCTCTATTTATTTGTTTTATAAGCTCAATACCGTTTTCCGGGAAGGGGCCTTATATGGGAGATATATCAAAATATGGACCCATGTTAATAAAATTTATAAAATATATTTAAAATAGTTAGAAAATTTCATTAGAATTGGTACAAATTTAGAAGTTTTATAAACTTTAAATCATATTCCGGGAAGAGGCCTTATATGGGAGCTGGGTCAAATAATGACCCCAAAACAATATGCCTTTTTTTTGGATTTATTATTGTATCAAAGTAAGTATATGTGATAAATTTCAGTAAATTATCTTAAAAATTGCATCTCATATGACAAACAGAGTTTTGGGGTGTATCAAAATTTTGCATATTATAGCCTATAACTTTTTTCTATTAATCAGATTTTGATGATCTTTAGCACGATGCTGGAGTACATATAAATATATGTTAAAATTAAAGTTTTGTTTAAGTTCAGAAGAGATTAGAAAATTTCGTTTTTGAGGTTGTTTCAGATATCGGCCTATAACTTTCTTGCTATTAAATAGGAATTGGCTTAGGACAATAACAAACAATGTGGCCAAATTTCATTGAATTCGGACAATTATTCTGGGCATAAGAATGTTTCCAACAGACAGGCGGATCAGACAGACATTGTAGGTTCTGAGATGATTCCTTCTTGGCGTGACACACGGAATGACAAAATTAATAAACCCTCATCATCACTTGTGATGGTGGAGGGTATAAATTTGATTATCTGATGTTTTGATGATCTTTAAATTAAATTTAAATTACAAAAATTTAATGTCTTTTTCATTTATAACTAAAGATCGGTCTCTGATTAAAATTGATGATCTTTTAAAACGATCCTCAATAATTTTGTTTCTTAAGCAGAAAAAAACCAGTTTGAGGGCAGCTGTACTCCCTACCTTATTCATAATGATTTTTAGACAATTCTCCCTTTCCCTTTGGATCTTTCCTAATACATCAGTTCAATAGAAAAGTGTAATAGTAACTTATAAGGGGAATGTCTTTCCCATGATCCTATCAGTCCTAGATTTTATCCATTAAATCAGTTTCATCTGAGAGTACAGCTCTAGTTCTCTATATTTTTTGTAATTAATATAGTTTAGGATTAAAGGGAGATTGATTCCATCCGCCCAATATTGTTTTCCTTCAATCTGTTACATCGAAGGGTGTGGTTGGAACATTGGAAAATTAATAATGCCATTGTTTGAGTGGCACTTCTCCACTTGATCCTTCCCAGTTTAAATTTTTCCAATAAATGAGAAAATGTTGACTGATAACTTTTTTTATATCCAACCGATTAAGATGATTTCTGGTATCGGATTAAAAAAGTTGTAAGTTTAAAGGCGGTCAAAACATTCGAAACAAATTTCATTGAGATCGGAGTGTGGAACTTCCAAATTTCATCGATTTAGATTTCGATTATGTCCAAGAATATATAAAATCAAGAAATCTTAAATGATTCCTTTTTTGGTGTTAAAACCGATTGATAAATTTAGATCATCCAACAACACATGGCCGCATCCAGCTTAATCGATTCGGATATCAATTTGACCTATGGGTACTTAGAAGATTCCTTCAGATATTTAAACAGGTGGACAAACTTAAATCATCACTTAAGGTAGGGGAGTTTATAACCCCCAAACTAATATTTAGTTGTTCCTTGTAGCAATGTATATAAAAACTGTGCTGTGATACGGATGTTCCCATATATGTTTAATCCGTTCGTGATTTTTATGTATTAAATGGCTCAAGCGCCATCTATGTTAGATTATATAGCAGCTTTCTGATAGTAATGATGATTCATTGTGGGTTTCACACTTCAGTTACCGCAACTATTGAAGCCGTTTCTTTTTCGTTATCTTAATGATATTGAAGACCTCTCTCGATCCAAAATTTATGGGTCAGAGAAGTTCTTCGGTGACTACAATGCAGAGCAGTGATCAGTCGCTTTATTTGCAATGATCGATATTATCGAAATGCTTTTCCCATTTTCGTATATCTGGCGTCATTATTTGAGTACATAATAATTTTTATTAACTGTTCCGAACTGACAGACTCTTTCTTGGAGATAAGTCTCTTCTTGGACTATAGCTGTACTTCTATTGTGGTCTAATTGGTGTCGAAACTGAAAGATAACAATCTTCGAATTATCACCAGAGGCTAAAATCTGATAAGCAAGGGAATCAGTGGCGTTTTATATGACGGGACTTATTCGGTCTTGTATAGGACTGGTTATTGCTGAGGCCCTTCGTTCAGTTTCGCGCTGACTGTGGTTTACACCGTTGGATGACTGTCCTGAACTAATTATCCGACAGTCTAAATACGGTCATCACTATTCACTTTACTTAGGTCCTTCTCCTCCAAGGTAGGTCCCTCTTTGAATAATACGTGGAAGAACAAAAACCTCTAAAATGGACCTTTAAGACTTATATTGTGGTTTGATATGTGTGGTTTATATTGAAACTGGGAGAAAACAACTATCGATGTTTCACCAAAGACTAAAGTCTGGTAACATGGAAATCAGTGGCATCTAATATGGCAGGTCTTTCTGGTATTGTCATACTGGACTGCTTATTGGTGAGCCCTATGGAGGAGTTTTGCACTGATTGCGGGTTCAAAACAAAATATCTGGGTCTCCAAACGTGTGACAGGAGATTTGATAGCTTTAACCCCTTAGCAAGAGGGGGCATTGATGAGGGCATTATAAAAACCCGGTGTTAAGAGCAATTGAGCGAACACACATCCCTTCTGATTTCTTGTCAAGGGCCGATATATATAAATTCGAACAGGTTGTCGAATTTTAATGAAATTTCATATAGAGATTTAGACAATTTCATGTTTTAACTTTGGGCTTTAGAGATATAAGTCAGGCACGTCAGCAGTGGCTTTCATTTGAATACCTCAAGTACAAAAAAAAAACATTTAAAAAGAACTCGATTTATTATCTTAGATTTTAGGGAAACGATTTTTTTATGAGTGAAATGTGAAGGTTTGAGAACATTAGAGAGGGGAACCAGACCAGATCGATTCTGAAATTTCTAATAAATTAAAACTTAATTAAAAAATAAATTAAGTTTAAATTTAAATTTAATGTTAAATTAAATTAAGTCTGATTAATTTGATCTGGGTTTTAGGTTAAGATCTTAAGAAGAGCTACATAATTTTAAACAGGTTTTTGGGATTTTAGAAAATCTGAATACCTCGAGTATAAAGAGCATTAAATAGGAATTAGATTTGTTAGGTTAGATTTCAAGAATTTAGGGTTTTTTTGTGACAAGATTCTGAAAATCAAGTTGGCTTACACCTCTGCTAACCCTAAAGGGATCTTCGGTGGGGGAAGGGGGGAACCAGACCATGCCCGTTGTGAACTTTGAATAATTTTTAATTTAATTAAAAAAATCGTTAAATCTATTCAAACGAATCCAATTCTTCATATAGATCTTAGGAAAAGTTCCTAAGATGACCTATATAAATTTTAATAGGCTTTTGGATCCTTAAATATTTTTTATTTGGAATTTAAAAATGACATTATTTAAATTGCTCTATTTTCATTAAATTCACTAAATTGGGGTCATCAATTTCTTTACAAAAACATAATCAAAAATAAATCTCATTAAAGTTCCCTCCTTTTAAACCACTTTTACACCCTCGACTCCCTTTCTTCCTTCCTCTCACCAAAATAATAATAAACATTATCAAAATTAAATTTCCAAATGGACAACCAAAATAATAAAATGAAATAAAACTTGTTCTGAAACAAAAAACCTCAAAAAAATAACTTAAGAACATAACAAGATATTTTACACTTTCAAACACCCCCCCTCCCGGTCAACCCCACAGAGTATAAATATATAGAAAAATATGTAATTAAAATGTTAAGAATAATAAATAAAAAGGAATTCAGGCAAAGAGGAAGAGGGTGTTCAAGAAAAAAAATCATTAAAACACAACCTACATTAACAATAAATTTAGTAGCAGGCAAAACAAATGAAAGAGAGAGAGAGAGTGAAGAAAAGAGAGTAGGACTTAAGAGAGTAATCGAAAAAAAAATGTTTATTTTATTATGATGAAAAAAGCAACAACAACAAAATGATCACATGCTCTAAAAATTGTTTTATTGTTGTTGTTGTTGTTGTTTTTTTTTTTAAACTTTTGCTTTCAATATGAAATAATACTTTTTTGTTATTGTTTAAGTCAGTTGGCAGCTCTGCTAGCGTTTACGTGTCATTACGTTAAAAAGAAACAAAACACACACACACGCACAGAATAACAACAACAAAAGTAGTAGTGTAACGAGGCCGTTAAAACGAGTACTTACGAGTAACAAACAAAAACACAAAACTTGTATGAATCGTGTTTTTTTTGTGTAAAAAGAAAAAAAAAAAACAAAAATATTTAAGTAATAAAACATACACACACACATAGACGCCATAAGAGTACTTTGCTTAAGAGAGTCTAATAATGTTACGAATAAAAAGGGGAGCATATTTTAGGGGGGGAATATTACCAAACAATACATGTGAGTATAATCACGTTTCTTTTTAATAACATGGGGGCATGACTGGAGAGCTAAATATTACAACATCATAACAAATGCGAGAGAATACTCTCATTTTCATTTTGAGCGAGAAAAAAAGCAACAACAACTAAAGAGAATATTTAATTTATTTAAAATGAAAGAAAAAAGATTTTGTTTGTTGAGTATTTATTTGTTATTATTATTGAATAATGTAATAAGTGAAAGTGTAGCTCTGCTTTTGTTGTTGATGTTGTTGTTTTATACGTTCAGTCACACATCGTCTATGATGACTGATTTGGCTGTTTGGCTGGCCCATAATGTATGTTTGGCTGTCACCACTTTAAACCAGCTCTGCTTGACCTACTTTTTTTTTCAAAAACATCAGCAAAAGCAAACTCACACACACACACACACATACCCTCTCTCACACATATGATTTTCATACACATGTATATACAAGATTCAGGTCTATGTTAGAGAGATTAATTTCATTTTCATTACGTCTTCTTCCTCCTCCTCTTCGTTTTCTTTAATTTTCATCTTATTCTGTTATCGTAAATTAAGGTTAACAGTTATAGAGCAAGTAAAATTCTTGTGCTCTATAAACAAAATACGAAAGAGAGAAGTTTTTGCTATGAAATATTTACAGAATTGATTTTCATTTCATCGCTTGTAACCAATCGTTAGGAAGAGGGGCAGAAGGGGGAATAAGAGGATGATGTTTTTATTTTTTTTTAAGGAGTGGGTGTTTGCTTCTTCTTTCTATTTATGTATATTTATCGAATATTTGTCGATGTTTGTTTAGAAATTAAGGACAGAATGGTAAGAAAAAAAAAACAGCTCTTTTCCCTTCTTCACTTTGGCCAACACTTTTAAAAATGTATTGACTACGTCAACACAGCATGCTTTATGTGTGGAAATAGTTTTAATGGTCATAATCATACAGTGGAGGAGATAAATAAGCAACAAAAACACAATTTTAGGCTTTCCCTTCAGGTGATAACCACGCTTCCACATCGAAGTTATCTCATGTCATCACTTGCACATCGGAGGAATTTGAGGTTATAGATCAACCCTTCCACATCGAAGGAATCTGATATTATAGATTATCAATTCAATATCGAATATATCGGAGGTTATAGATCAACGCTTCCACAACTCAGAAGAAAATTATTGAAAAATCTCCATTGTCTCATGTCATAGATCGACACTTCCACATCGAAGGTATTTGAGGTTATAGTCAACACAGCATGCTTTATGTGTGGAAATAGTTTTAATGGTCATAATCATACAGTGGAGGAGATAAATAAGCAACAAAAACTCAATTTTAGGCTTTCCCTTCAGGTGATAACTACGCTTCCACACCGAAGTAATCTCATGTCATCACTTGCACATCGAGGTAATAGATCAACGCTTTCACTTCGTAGGTATCTAGTGTCACAAATCCACACATCGAAGGCCTCTGATGTTATAGATTATTATTTCAATATCGAATATATCGAAGGTTATAGATCAACGCTTCCACAACTCGAAAGAAAATTATTGAAAAATCACCACTGTCACATTGGAGAATTGTGAAATGATCCAAGCTTCTACATGAAAGGAATCAGACTAAAAAAACAAACCATCGAAGTCCTACGTTTCTACAATGGAGGCTTCTGTTTTGAAAAAATATCCACGATTTCCTATCGAAGGAATCTAATTTAAATAGACCACGTACAACGAACGCATCTGATTTGAAAAATCTCCACTCTTCTTAATCAGAGACATTTAAAGAAATCCGCTTCTTCCCATCCGATCCCCACGTTTTATCATGAACATGTTAGTGTCCACATTGGACACTCCGGCATCCGATTTCTAATGCTTCCAAATTAATGGCATCCCTCCATACTTAAGATAATGCTTTAAAAATTTCAAAACTTCAATCGGTGATCCCAAATTATTATCTACTCTACTCTTCTCTTCTCAAAAATTCGAATGATTTCAAACTGTTCCTCTGGTAAGTAACAACTATGGACGAGTATCAAAGCTTGAATTTAATCCAACTAAAGGGAATAAATTCAAAATATCAGGATCCTATTTGGAGACGCCGATCTGGGAATTGAAGACAAACAAATGTTGACAAGAACTGAGGGCAACACAGAGCAAGTAACTGCTTTAGTTTTAGGAGAAAGTAAACTCAAAAAAAAAAGCGAAGAAAAATAAGAATCGAAATCATGTAGATTCGGAATCAAGGGGAAAACCATGTTTATAACCTCAAATCCTAATAGAAAGAAATTGATTCTTATTATCTCACAGTCAATGACCAAATGAAGAGAATCTTAGTTTCCGCTTTTATCGTACATCAAAGATCGTTCCACATAGATGTTTTTGGATCATTTCACTTAAAACTTCAAAATCGAAAAAAGAAGTATGAGAATAATCGGAATTCCTTCTTATTCCTTATATTCACATTCACTTTCATCGACTTATTGAAGTCTTACGAGAAATAGTTAATCTATTCTTCTCTATCGAATGAGTTTCCCTGAGATTTCTTATTTAGATATTATAATCTAAAATTCTATAGACGTCTGGGAGGAGTCCAATTAATTTGGATTCCATTATGAAAATATCCTGTACCAGAATTTCGGTACAGGATATTTTCAAATTGGATTGTTTGCAAATAATTTTTGAAATTCTTGATCGCTCATTATGTCAGTTCTTTCTCACCGAATTCTGCTCTTATTTGTTCCAGGGTGAATATTTAATTAATTAAATCTTATGAATTCAGATTACTTGTTCGTTAATCTGAATTCAATTTGAAGGTCTAAAGGTTCTATACAATTGTGTGTCGAGAATAATTTTACAAAATTTAAACATGCTTCTGACATTGGTACCCTGAGTTTGGATTAGATTTTCAAACACCCAAATTCAAACGGAGTTCAACCCGCTTCTAACATTAACATTATGAGTTTAAATAATGTTTCTCTTTTAGTAATTAAAATTTCAAAATCTGCGACTTCCAAAAGACCTTGGAGTTGATCCCTCCCCTCCCCCACGAATTGTTAACGGAATCATTTTTTTTTAATTTAAATTATTTCAGTCTTTGAAATCTTGAATTTTCTTTCTTGAAATTGCAAAGTTGTTTGTTTCTTAAGTTTCCATTATTTTCACAAAATCTCTGATATTATTTGCCCTCCACTGTAACATTCATATCAAAAACATCATTAATACATTTTTTTATTTATAAATAAATAATTTCTATTTATTATTAACACTGAAAAGACTTCCATGTGAAGAACAAGAAAGTCACACCAGGAATACTATTGTGTAAGGTTCAACACAAAATGTGGTCGCTCGTTTAGGCTTTCGGTTATTCGTTAAGCATACACACCCACCTACCAACCTCCCTCCAACGCTCATTCTCTATGCACTCACTCCCTAAAGAAAAACTTTATGAATATTTTTTTTGGTTAAAAAGTTTATTTAAAAAAAAATTGTTTTATATCAAATTTCCAACGAAGAAACATCGTTTAATGTTGCTTTAATATACATTAGTATGTGTGAGTGTGTGTGTGTGTGTGCATGTGTCTATTCAGTATTTCAAATATGGGTCACAATGGGGGAGTGTTTCTGTGTATAGATAAACATATGTGTATGTGTATGTATGTAATTTACAGTTATTTAATATTTTTGTGTGGGTGTTGGAGAATTGGGAAATCAATAAACCCCGAAAAAAATTCCTAGAAAATTGTTTTAGTGTTTCTGTCCAAAGAAAAAAAGAAAAAGGTTTCGGATATTTGATATTTTTTTGTTTATGGTGTCAAAAAGTAATAGAGAGAGAGAAAGAGAGTGTAAAAGAGAGTCATATTAAAACAAAAAAGAGCATAACAGAAAATCATTATTTGGAACATGACCTACTAAAACTAAAACATCCATTGTTATGGACTTTAATAGCAACAACAACAACAACAACAACAACAATAAGAAAATATCCTCATTTATTATTAAATTATGTTACAAAGTTACAAACATTCGCATGTCCATGTTTAAGCGCTTAATTGATTCTTTCAAAAAATGGGAACAAAAACAAAATATGGACTAATCGAAATGAGTTGACTTATTTTATGATGGATAATGAACTTGAAATAAGGAAATTTGACAAGTTAAAGAACAAGGTAACGAAAGTTCCAGATTAAGGGAAATAGAAAGGGAAGATATGGAAAGAGAAGGAAGTGAAATAACTTTTACACCTAAACAACTTCATTTTTCGCGTTCTATCAAATTCACTCTGTTTCAGCATCGAAAGAATTCATATTCTAAACATTCTCGTAAGCGCTCATGTTCCTGCGAACCATGTTCAACTACCTTAGTTCCTCACATTCCCTCAACCTCACTCTGTTTCAACGGCACATCAAATTCAACATCATACCAAAATCCTTAGAGAAAGACAGTCAGTCAGCAATCGTTTTCGAAAGTCCGAATCACAAAAATTCTATCAAAAGAATTCATATTCTAAACATTATCGCAAGCGCTCATGTTCCTGCGATCCATGTACATCAACGGCACACCAAATTCAACATCATACCAAAGTCCTTAGAGGAAGACATTCTAGGCAGTCAGTCAGCAATCGTTTTCGAAAGTCCGAACCACAAAATTTTAATTGAAAAATTTCATATTCTAAACATTTTCCCAAGGCTTCATGTTCCAGCGATCAATGTACAGCCACCATCTGAACCTTAAGATCTTCATTCCTTAACTTCTCTCAACCTCTTTCTGTTTCATTCCTCTTGGAATGAGTTTCTCATTCTAAGAGGAATGAGAAACTCATTCTCTGTCAGCAATCGATCACCTGAACTAGAGAAATATAATGGTTGAATCCGATATAAAATGTGTACCAACATCGCTACCTTAAAGCGACTTAGATTGAACTACAACGTAAGAAACTCAAGCACTACAAAAGCTGGTTGTGCAAAGCTTGGATGGAAATAATAACTATTGAAGCGACATCTAGGAGTTTATTTGCAATAGGCCGATCTGGGAACTAACTTACCGACGAATTGGAAGGCGAAGAATGACGAGAATAATTGTAAAGTTAATCACGCGACAAGCATACACAGTTTCCCCACAAACTAACTTCAAATTACCCAATCGATTCCATTGCTTCTGTAACGATTTTGGAAAATCTTCGTGCGATAGAGGAATACAAATAATTGGTGATAATTCAAGTTTAAAATCATGGTTCCACATCTCTATTTCGGAAGGATCTAACTACCAATACCATGACAATAATTTTCTCTTTCGGTCGTCGTTGTACACCTTCTCTCAATCTCACTATTCTACAATCGCACACAAAAGTCTTAAGAGGAAAAACGTAGGTAGTTCATCTGGTTCTAGCGCCCAACCTATGATTGTTGAGTTATCAATAAATACGCTCATTATTCTCCTCTCTCCCTCTCTCCCCTGTAGTCACAAAATTGAAGTTTCAAGAGGATTAAGGAAGGCATTCTCTGAAACTCATTTGTTACTCTCCTCGAGCGACACACTTATCTCCTAAGAGGAATAACGAAGCATCCACTTGGTTCCTATCAGGCGTTTTATAAGAATCATCGCTGAAAATGCCGGAAAATTTGGATTAAAGACTTGCTGAAAGCATATCAACGCCGGGATTGTTCTTGCGAATTTCATTCTATGACAATTAAGTTTTAAACAATCACTTACACTCTCTCGGTTCCCTGCTGGTTTTAGCTTTTGAAAGAGTCCAGTGAAATCTTCTTTTCAATTTAGAAGCTTGATTGAGGATTTACCTATCGTACTTCATTATCACAATACTCTCCTTCAAAGGAGAGTAAGAGGAGCAGGAGAGAAGAGAACTTTGTTCCTACAATTTTTAGGTTAAAAACTCATTTGAATTCCAAGAGTTTCCTTGCGCATTTCAGTCTATGACAATTTAGTTTATTTCCTCCCGAATTTGGCACAGTAAAAGTCTCAAAGATCTCAGATTTCTAAAAAGGAAGGAAAGTATTCTGAAGCTAAAATGTCACCACCGACATAATCATTAGTTAACCGTGAGCTTGCAGAGCTTATAGAATTGATGTGGAATTGTTTTGAAAATCTTTGACTTTAATTTCGAATTAAGAAGATAATCGGCGGCGAACACTTCAAATCCATCGTCAGGGAATAAGCTTCAGTTTGGATTAAAAGAATAAAGAAGAAAAAAGATACTCAGATACTGATTCCTCAAAATTTCGTTAACAATAAAATATTGGATCATTAATTAAATGTAGTTCAAGATCATAATGATAAGACTGGTATCACAAACTTCAGAACTCATTAACTGATTAGACTTTTCATGACGCTGCACTTTATTTTAATCCGCAAGGAAGAAGGATAAACCTGATCTGGTTTTAACCAAATTATAACCAATATAGTTAGGGAAATGGATCCAAAAGTAAACTTGAAACTTAAAGTTGAAGATAGAACATGGCCTCAATGCTGGTCACTTGACATCTCTGGCTTTACATATGAATTAGAAGCGAACGCTTTCGTTAAATCCTTTGTCAAAGGCTAAACATGAAGTTGGAATATAAGAAATAATAAAGCGAAGGAGTTGATTTGAAAAGCTTGATCGCTTCAGGTTCTTGAAATTCTGTCAAGATGAAAGTAGTGGAATATTGGTGAATACAGTAGGAAGCTTAACGTGTATGGACCATCGAAACGTATGAATAGACGGCAAGAAAGTGGGAGTGGAATGTGGAAAATATTCTGCGTTTACAATAACGGATAACTACAGCTGCAACCTAAAGGAATGCGATTGCATTCCTGTGAAACTGAGGACAAGAAAGAGGAACTTTGGAATGTTGGAAATTGTCATTTAGGATCCGGAAACCAGATGGTAATTTTATTGTCTTGGATATAGACCAAGATGCGATTGGGAAAATTTTTACAAAGTTTCTATTAGAATCCCTATCAGAGGATCCTTGAAAGGAACACGGGAAAGCTATGAAAACCAGGTTTCATAGAAATTTGAATTGAATTTCAGAAACTCCCGATTTATTGAAATCGGAGATTTCGATTGATTTAGATTTTGCAATAATTTTTCTCTTAATTAAAATTTTTTAAGAACAAAACAACAACAACAAAAATTATGATGACAAACAATTTTACATTGAACAAAAAATTGTTGTTAAATAAAAACAACAACAAGAAAAATAATAATAATAAATGCAACTAAACACATTAATAGCAACAAAAACAAAAACTAATAATATAACAACAACAAACAAAAATGCAATATTATTGCTCATCACGCGTCGCATTTAACTGACCTCCTCCTCGAAAATGAAATTGCGGTCGTATATGGCCCTGGCTCTACTTTAACAACAAATATTATTTTGTATGTTTGTTGTTGTTATTGCTGTACGTTTTTATTTTTTTCTTTTTGTTTTTTTTTTCTTTTTTTCATTTTTTTATTTGCGTTTTTTTTTTAATTCTACAATTTTTGTTGTTTGTGTAATGAGGTGTTGTGTTTTGTATGTGTGTGTTAGTGTGTGTGTGTATAAATACAACATGCAAAATATAATGACAGACAGACTGTCAGTCATACAATTTTCTTTATTATTATTAAGTCATATGTTTGTATTTAAAATGTACGTGTACGTGTGTGTGTGTGTGTGTTTTAAAGAAAAGAGTTGCCATTAGGATTTTTAAAAGCGATTTGGAATATTGCTGAAATCGCATTACTTTAGGTTGCAGCTGTAGCTATTCGTTATTGTGCTCTATAATTCTGTTGAGCTTTTTCACTACAACTAGCGATGACTAAACTCCTTTTCTACTTGACGCCTCAGATTCCTTGGCTTTAGGAGGAACTAAGTACAACCAAAGTTAAAATATATAAAAAGAAAAGTTTCCATTCAGTTTCGGAAATACGGTTACTGGATTTGAAACAAGAATTTACAGAACAAATTGGTTATGCAGTCAATTATCGAATTTAGAAGCTTATTTACAACCTAATGAGCTAACTTAACCATGAACTGAGAAGCGAAGAAATAAAGGGGATAATCGCGACAGGCTTCTGCATCTTCGCCGACACAGCAACTTGAAAATACACAATTGATTTCATCACTTGTGAAACGACTTTTAAAAAATCTTCGAGGAACTAAATGCGAGAAATAGTTCGTAGAGAAAAGCTGCCAAAAACGACAGAATATATTGGATTGGTTCCAGACAATTTGATCTTCGTTTCGGAACGATGCAATTTCCAATCGACCAAGACTTGTATTTCACTTTTGATGTTAAGAAAGTTCGGAAAATGGACACGCAGCGACTAAGCAGCTAAACCGAAAACGTTACAGAAACGCCTAAGGAATGGAATAGATTGGAGAGGAGAGGGACATCCAATTCAGACAAGGAAAATATCGTTAGAAGCCTCGAGGAGAAGACAGAAAATCCACAAGAAAATAATTCTGTCTTCAGAAAATAATCATGAAAAGTGGTATATTTTGCTTTCGGATGGAACCAAGACCATGCTTTTTATTATAAGACTAGTAATCCTCAAAAAGCTGAAAAAATTCCTTTAGAGGGGAATAACCTGAACCTAGAACTCTTAGCTCTTGAAACTGGAAGATGTTTTTTTATTACAGCATGAAGTAGGACGATGCGAAATGGTCACAAGAGAACTATTTCAAATTCCCTTGATGATGATGGAGGAAGTCATAACACCATAATTAGACTAAACTGATACAGATTTTTAAGCTTTAAAGTTTTATTTGTGTATCTGGTGGAAGAGGCCGATAATTTTTATTTAGATATTTTAAAACTGTATGAAACCATCACTTTGATGCAGCTGTACTTATCTCTGAGTTTTTGAGATTGAGGAAAACCATTAACAGTTTCTAATTTCCTTGATGTTTGTTTGAATAATTTTAAGAAGACTGAAACCCGGAGAAATATAGGAACAAAATATCTGGAAAAAGACATTCTTTTTCGAGGTGAAACTAAATTTTTTACAATGCGTTTCGAGGGAAACCGTTCCCATGCATTTAAATATAAAACGTTGATATGGAAAGAAAACCTCTCAGTGAAGAGAATTGATTTCTAACGAAGAGAGTAAGATTGAAACCTACATGCAAGCTTTCAGCTCTTGGAAATTGGAAAACTTTGAGGGAAATGGAAACAAGATTTTTGATCTTAGAAATTGGATGAGGATTATTTAACTTTAACATTGATTTGGAAAAGGAAAAAAACATAACTGGAGAATGGCAGCTTTAGAATCGGGATTGACTTGTTCATATGGAAAGAGAAACATGGTCTCAGCTCATGGGAATTGAAAAAGAAAGATTTTAAGTTATCGAATAGAACGATGAGTTTAAGCTGAAATTAGTGTGGAATTTTTATTTATTGAAAGTTAAACCTTTGGAATAAACGGGTATTGAAAAGAAGAAGACAAGCTTACCAGCTCTGAGCTTTCGAAACTAAGGCAATATATCGCGGGAGAATGGTTTCATATAACCAAAACAGTTAGAAAAACTCATCAAAATTATTAAATCATTGAAACTGGAATAAAGATGATAGGTAATACAAGCATGACCACCAGTCCATGAGTATTGGAAAATGATGCTTTCAGGTTAGCGAATATAGAGGATTATTCAATCTGGGCTAAAATTACGAGTTGTTGAAATTGGAATTGGGATAAACTGAACCCAGAGGAAAATACAAATTAATTATCTGATCATGGAAACTGTGAGGGACTGATATAGACATCAAGCCATAAGAAATAAATAGCTTGTCCCCGTCCATTTGTATTAGAAAATTGTGGTTAACGATGAGCAAATGGAACGTAAAATCAAAATGCGCTAATGAACGTTGAAATTTGAATTGAAATGGATTTAATCAGGGAGAAAAAAAGTCAAATAAATTAACGGATCATGGAAAGTAAGAGGCTGGGATAGAGAAGCGTCTTATCAGCTTATGATTATTGGTAATGCTTCCAAGTTAGGCTTTCCATTGATTGTACTGTGGAACGATAACGAATTTTCTGAGACATATGGTGGGAATAAAGAAACAAATAAATTATTTGATCATGGAAACTGTGAGGGACTGATATAGACATCAAGCCATAACAAAGAGAAGCTTGACCCCGTCCATTTGTATTAGAAAATTGTGGTTAACGATGAACAAATGGAATGTAAAATCAAAATGCGCTAATGGACATTGAAATTTGAATTGAAATGGACTTAATCAGGGAGAAAAAAGTCAAATGAATTAACGGATCATGGAAAGTCAGGCTGGGATAGAGAAGCGTCTTCTCAGCTTATGATTATTGGTAATGCTTCCAGTTTGAGCTTCTCATTGATGGTTAAAGTGGAGGTTAAAGTGAAACATTGGGGCAGAGTTTTAGAAAATAATTAGAAACTTTGGAAACACGAAAACGATCTAATCGATATTTGAATTTCAAATAAAACTTCTTCAAGAAAACGGCAACCCTGGCTGCTAGTGTTTATGTATAATTTTTTTTGTATTTTATAATATAAATTTGTTGTAGTTGTTATTGTTGTTGCTATTATTGTTATTATTTTGTTGAATTTCAGTTTGTTTGTATGTTGTTTCAGAAATACAGCAAAACTACAACAACAACAACAACATTTTTTTATTGTAAGGCGCGCGCTCGCGCAAAAAGTATGTCAAGGTTTTTTGACGTTGCGTTAAAGTTTTTTTTTTTAATTTTATTTTTATTTATTTATTTATTATTCAATTTTTGTTTTTGTTTAATTCACTCAAAATGTAGTAGTATTTAGTAATTGTTGTTGTAGTAGTTGTTGCTATTTAATACATAAATACAAGTATCATTATTATTATTATTTGTTTGTTTGTTGTGGTAGTGGTTGTTGTTGTAGTTGCAATTGTTGCTGTTTAAAATATTTTGAAAGAGAAAAAAAAGTATTTAAATATTCAATAAAAAAAACCCGCTATAAATATTTTAATAGTTGAAAATATATATATAGACAAAACCGATATATAATTATAATGTTTTCATATGATATTAGACGTTTCTTTTTAATCAGTCTGTTAGATTTTTATACACCCTTCACCACCACAAGTGTTAAAGAGGGTGTACTAACCTTGTCATTTCGTATGTAACGCATAGAGAAAGCATTATCTAAGACCCCATAATCAAAAACTGAATGGATTAAAGCTATGTCTGTCTGTCTGTCTGTCTGTCTGTCTGTCTGTTCTGGCTCTCTCACAGATCACAATAATTGACAAAATTCAATGAAATTTAACCAGAGTATTTCCTCTAGACACTGTTGCCAAATTTCACTACTTATTGATTTTATAACCTTAAAAATGGTTTCTTGACCATTTCTGAAAATGTTTTTCCGGATCATGTTGGAAATTATTCAAAAGTCTCAACTGTTAAAACTCTTGTTAAATTTCTTTTTGAAAAAAAGTATATTTTCCCGTACTTTTCCTGTTCCCATGAACTTGTATGTTAAAGCTTGTACCGCCCGGGATATAGGAATTTAAATTTCATATATTCTTTAAAACAAATAATTGTTTTCCAATGCCTGAAACTTAAATACCCTTCTCACCACTTGTAGGAACTTATAAAGAAATTATGCTTGTGATACCGTTACAATCCTCCGTGCATTAACCTAAAATTACGTAGTCTTGATTGTTGCATTCATGCTCCAAATTTCATTAAAGCTCTTGTGTATAGGGGGAGTAACACTCCCCAGTACAATAACCAAAATTCTATTAGACTTTTCTAGTTTTTGTTTTTGGTCACGTTGCCCGACTTCATAAAATTCGATTTAAAAAAAGATTCAAAAATCTTTTATTCCCCACTTCCTCCTGCTCCATCCAAGATTTTTGTTAAATATAATATTTTATTATTATAACATTAACCCCTTGTGTGCCAAGTATCGTGAGATTTCCCGTATTAATTGAAAAGATATATGATATTAAAGGTTTCGCTTATATGGGGGATAACCCTCCCAGGCCCTATCAAAAGTACTATTTCCACTCAAGACAATTCCTACAACAATTTATTAAATTGTTTGGTTTAAATTGTCTCAGATATCGGTCTATAACATTTTTTCTAATTAATCGATTTAGTTGAATTTAAGTGGAAAAAAAGTTCATTGAGGGAGAGACGAATTGATTTGATGATGGATTAGATTTACTTTATGGCCCCTTAGATGATTCCTTTTTGGCGTTACAAACGGTATGACAAAGTGAGTAAACCCTCATCAGAACTTGTGGTGGTGGATGGTATAACAATAGAAATTCCCAAAAGATTTATAATTCATTTATAATGTTGACGAATTTTTTACGATTTCAAAACGAAAACTTGATTTTTTTTCCTCCGAAATTTAACGATTTTTGTCTAAATTTATGGAGCAACTATGGCTAAGTGTACCGAGAAGTTTCCTATTTCAAAATCAGTAAAATCAATTTAGTATCTTAAAAGATATAGATCGATATCAAACAGAAGATCATCTATATAATTAAGCTGGTTATTGGATTCTTACTTGTTTAGTTTTTATACCCTACACAGACTACAAGACTGTATAATACATCTATAATACATATATATTCTTGTATCAAATCAAAATTTGAGTCGATCTGTCCATCTGCCCGAGTGTCTGTCTTTTGTTGGCACTCTCGCAACCACAATAATTGACAGAGCTCATTGAAATTTGGCCTGAGTATTATTTTGTAGTCTTGAGAAGTTGCCTATTTAGAACCAGTAAAATCTGTTCAGTATATTAAAAGATATAGAACGATATCTGCGACAACCTCTAAGTTTAAGCGAAAAACTTTAGTAAAATTCTCAATTATAAATCGAAGAGTGAGAATTAAATTCTGTATTAATATTAAGTTATATATACTTCATTATCAGTCCAGATATATATATATCACAAAATCGGTTCAGTAGAAAAAAAGTTATAGACAAAAATATAACTTATTTTATGATTCATTAAATGTTACTGTGTTATATTTACAAATGTATATTGTATACATCTATGAGTGTATGAGTAAGTGTGTTTGTACGAACATATCCCATAGACTTCCCACTTAAATGTGTTGGAGGGTGTTAAAGATTCGGCATAACCGAATAAATCATTTTTACTTGTTAATTTTACAACTTAATTATTGTATTTGTTTATTATTTTATAATTAAAATAAATAAAGTTATCAAATAATTATTTTTTAGTCATCTTGTTAATTTGTGGCCAAAAACAAATAATAATAATAATAATAAAATCCCAACCCTGTAAGTTATTTTTAGCTTTACTTTTTTTCAAATCATTAATCAATTAAAATTCAAGAAAAAAAACTTAGAAATAAAATTCAAATTAATAAGAAACCATGAATTATTTGAAATACAAATACATATGTACGTTTTGAATCATGCAACTCGTACATTACATTACACCACACCCCTTTTTGTCTGGGCAATTAATAACAAATAAAAATTTATGTGAAAGAAAGAAACAATTAAAATAAAAATTTGTCTTAGAGCACAATTCACATAAAATAATGGCAAAGAGATTTAAAGGAAGTTCCAACCAAAATATCCGAATCTTGAAATATTCGGTCGGCTTCAGTTCTCGAGTCATTTGAATCTTCGGTGTCATCAAGTTAATTGAATTCTTTATTTAAAATTCAAATTCTTACTGTTCGAAAGATGATCAATTGTTAGACCAAGATTTTGATGGGGAAGCAAAGTTGACAACTCTTTTGGCACACTATTCGGTCCAATACTGGCTTGTTAAGACATCTTAAGTTTCTTCCAATATGAGCCGAGTTAAACTCAGGACAAATTCATAATAATAAATCAAATATTTAATGATTTTAAAAACTAAAATCTAACGAATTTAACAGCCGAAGCTACAATGACAGCTAACCGAAACTACAGTGAAAAACAGCTGGCCGAAGCATCTACCGCAAAGAGTCAAACGAAAGTAAAATGCAATAAACAATCTACCGAATTTAATTTATTATAATGTCAAAACGAATTCGGTGTGCTAAACAGACGGTCGTCAAAGTCACGTTCGTAAATATTCGGCCAAAGAGGATGTCACCGAACAATTAATCCAAACCACAGCAAAAAGCAGTCAACCAACGCCTCCAAACGACATCATTTCGCCATTGCAAACAAGTAGTTAAAGTTGATATCACAGATCAATCAACCGAAGCCGAGGAACAATCGAAGTACAAAGTTCTCCTCTGTCGTTCGGAAGACGTTCGAGCTAATTTGCCCAGCAACTAAATTAATTGAAAGTTTAGGAGGATTGAGCAAATCAAGATATGATCTTTGTTGAAAATAGACAGCCGAAACCGTCATAGTAAAGAGTGAATAGGAACAGTCAGCCTGATGTTGCTATGCAAAATACTCCTCAGATATTCAGAACAGATCAGATTTTTAAAGTGAAAAAAATAGAAACTGAATGAGAACTGAGCGAGAACGTTGTGGTAATTAGTCTGCCCATGCACTGCCGCCAAACAGCCGAAGTTGTGTGTGCAAGTTGCACTTCTTTTGTTCGGAAAACGCCCGAGCACTAGAGAATATGCGATTGATTTTACGTCATTAGTTCCCAGGGAATTAAGACAATTTTTACAACTACTTTTTATTCAATTTAATATCGATTAATTACTAAATCAGAATTGAGCCTGTCAACGTGAAGTTTTTGCGAACAGTTTGGCGAAGCTGCAACAAGGTCGCTGATTCATATACAGACATTCCAAAGTTGCTCAAGTTACTCCCCCAAACACTTGGGATTAGACCTGAGTAACAGAATGGTTCTCTGGATTTTACGTTCTTGTTGGTAAGAATTTCTTTTGGGAAACATTCAATCAGGAAATTGCTTTGGTAAAAAGCTGGACCAAGTTGTTTTAACAAACCCATTTTTCAAAATATTTTCGATGAAGAAAACTTCTTATATTTTTCTCAGAGACTTTTTCGTGAACGTTCTCCAATAAATCTTTAAAAAATCAACAAAATTTAGGACTGACTTGGAAGACTTCTTCGGTGGTATTCCCGATTTATGACCATTCAATAAAAGTCAGAGGTTCCTTCTCAAACATCCTGAATTTCCACTTAATATGATGACGTTACTCTCAATGAAACCTCTTTAAGTTTCAAAAATTCGTTCCTTTTAAAGTTAAGCGCAAAGCTTGAGGCATAAATAGTCGCAAGACTTGACAGTAACCTTTTGGTTCCATTCATATAGATTCCAAATCTCTAACTTTGGCATAATTTATTGACATTTCAATCGTAAACTCTTAATGATGAGTAAGAAACGTCTTATTTTTAAATAAACGCTTTTAAAGACTTCCGGACTTCCTTCACTCGAGTTGAGGAAACATGTCACGTCATGTCAAATTTCAAATTATATTAATCTTCCAGTATGTTTAACAATTCAACAATTTTCTCAAAGGACGACTCTTTGTCACTTCTTCTAACTGCGGAAATCGACCAGCAGTAGAACAATCGACCAGCAGGAGAACAATTACAAAGATTCATTTTTGACCTAAATGAGTCAAGTACACTTTTTTGTCCCTCGATTGGTGGTCAACTATTAGCAGTTCCCTTGTCTTTTGTTGTGATTTAATGCTTAGATTCCCTTGAAACGTTGTTTTTGGAACCAATTTAAACCAGTTGACTTTGAAATGTCTAAATGAGCGAATTAGTTGCTTAGAAACTGTAGCATACAGAAGATTTTGAGGTTACAATATTTTTAATAGAAGTAAAACAGACCTTTTTTTATAGATCTGAGGCCATTTTTCTTTTTACTACAGATCTCATGAAACAGCGCCCTCTTTGATTGTTGTTGTGGCTGAGTTATTGATAATATTTCAATTTTCCTTATAAAATCTAAAAGAAAACGAAAGGTTTTCTTGTAGAACTCTTTAAAAGATCAGTGGAATTATGTTTTTCTATTAAATTAATTGCTCTTCGTCAGCTATGCTTTAAGATAATAAGGGTAGGGCTTCATCTGATGATGTAGTAGTGGGACATATGGTTTCCTACTTTTCCATCGTGGCCGTTATCAGATTCTTTCCCCAAAATAGGGAAAGTATATTTTTTTTAAAGAAGAAGAAGAAGAAGAGAAGCTGAGTAATTGCTATAATTCCAATACTGATTGCGAGATTTTCTTTAACTTGACTTGTAACATTTCAAAACTTTACAACAGAAAACCCTTATTAGTTCACATTTTTATGCCCATAACTCTGTTATTTATGTTTAAATTTTTATAATTTTTAAAAAACATGATTAAGAACATTATAACTTTTAATATGATATATCAAACGTTTATGTAAGACAACGGAGAGTTTTACAAATCCCACTGCAATATGACATTCATTTTATAAAAGAAAACCTTTAGTATTTACCTCATTATTCCTATAACACTGTTATAAATATTCCAATTTTGATAATTTTTGAAAACATTATTAAGAACACTATACTGTAACACTAAAATGATTTTTCTAATAAATATCTCAGATATCGGAGAGTTTTATAAATCCCTTTTGAACATAATATTAATTTTATAAAAAAAACTTTTTGTTGAAAAACCTTTAGTATTTTTATCTTCTTATGACTATAACTCCATTATTTATGTTCGAATTTTTAATACCATAATTAAGAACACTATAACCTTTAATATGATATATCAAACGTTTATGTAAGACAACGGAGAGTTTTAGAAATCCCACTGCAATATGACATTCATTTTACAAAAGAAGACCTTTAGTATTCACGTTCTTATGCTTATAACTCTGTTATTAATGTTTCAATTTTTATAATTTTAATAAATCTTACTAACAACACTATAACCTTTAAAATGATATCTCTGTTATCGACGTGTTTTATAAATCCCATATCAATATGATCTAAATTTTATAAAAAAATAAAGTATATATTTTTTTATAGTTTTTCCCCCAAAATCGGTTGAGTATAATTTTTTTTAAGAAGAAGAGAGGATGAGTAATTGCTATAATTCCAATATTGGTTTCGAGATTTTCTTAAACTTGACTTGTAACATTTTAAAACTTTTAAATCTGTTTAAAAATCATTACAAAATGTTTTCACCTTTTCAAGCAGACATAAAAATTCATAAAGCTCTAACTATTTTCACTCAATTTGATTTATTTATTTATTTATTTACAATTGATGTAATAAATTATATAAGTTACGAAAAACAAACAAACAAACATAAAAATTAAACTTTACACGCCCACCTTTACAAACATCATCCAAAAAAAAAAAAAATTGTTTTTGAAATGTAATGGAAAATTTCAACACTTTTTGTTTTTGTAACATAATAAAAAGCAACAACACTTAGTTGTATCCATTAAACTAAATTTTATAGTAGAAGTTTTTGTTATTTTTGTTTTGTGATTTTTATACGACATAAACGCTAAAAATGGTTTATGAGTTTTATGGCCCATAGTACCAACACCAGCACCACCAATACAACAACAATAACAATAAAACATTTTCGAAAACATTTTAATCAACACGTATATTTTCCCAACTTATTTATTATTATTTTTTTTCGAATCTTTTTCAACACTTTTTTTTTTTTTAAAAAACATCTAAATTAACTTTTTCGTTTCGTGAATTTTTAGTGTGAATTTTCAAATAAAATTTATGAGATGGAAATTTTTATATTAACAAAACGTTTATTTCCTTTACAAACAAAAAATTAAATTAAGAAAATTATTTCTAAATATGATTTATAAAGACAAATTAACATTTTTATTTTTTAAAAAAATAAAACAAAATTAATTTGAACATAAATTAATTAAAAAAAAAAACACTAACGCCTTCTCAAGCTTATAACTCTGTTATTTATGATTCAACTTTAATAATTTTAAAGACCATCACTAACAACACTATAACCTTTAAAACGATATATCAAACTTATATCTAAGATATCGGCGGACTATATATATTCCTTTTTAACATGATATTTAATTTTATAAAGGAAAACCTTTAGTATTAACATTCTTATGCCTATAACTCTCTTACATATGTTTCAATTTTCATAACTTTTATTAAAATAATTAACAACACTATAACCTTCAACATGATACCTCTAATAAATATCTCAGATATCGCAGAGTTTTAGAAATCCCATTTGAACATAATATCAATTTTATAAAAAATTTAATAAACTTTTTGTTGAAAAACCTTAAGTATTTGACTCCTTATGCCTGTAACTCTTTTATTTACGCTCCAATTCAAAAAATCTTTATTACCATAACTAATAACACTATTACCTTTAATATGATATATCAAACGTATATCTAGACCACGAAAGAGTTCTACAAATCCCACTTCAATACGATGTTCATTTTAAAAAAGAAGACCTTTAGTATTCAAATTCTTATGCCTATAACTCTGTTATTAATGTTTCAATTTTTATAATTTTTATTAAACTAATTTACAACACTATAACCTTTAAAAAGATATCTGTAATAATTATCTCAGATATCGGAGAATTTTATAAATTCCATTTGAACATAATATTAATAATATAAAAAAATTAAATAAACTTTTTGTTGAAAAACCTTTATGCTTATAACTCCATTATTTACGCTCCAAAAATTTTTAATACCATAATTAATACCATAATATAGTATTTAATATATCAAACGTATATCTAAGACAACGATAGAGTTTTACAAATCCCACTTCAATATGATATTCATTTTATAAAAAAACTTTAATATTTACCTTCTCATGCTTATAACTCTTTTATTTATGTTCTAATTTCAATAATTTTTAATTCCATAATTACTAACACTATAATCTTTTATATGAAAAATGTGTAGTATATATCTCAGATATCGGTGAGCTATATAAATCCCAATTAAAAATGTTATACATTTTATTAAATAACTTATTATTTGTCTTCTTTGACTTGTAACTCAATTATTTATGCTCTAATTTCAATAATTTTTAGTACACCAATCTGTAACACTATAACCTTTAATATAATATATCAAACCTTTATCTAGGATATCAAGGAGATTTATAAATCCTATTTAAACATGCATTTTGTTAAAGAAATTTTAGTATCTGCCTTTTTAGTCTATAACTTATTATTTATATTCTAATTTCTATAACATTCATAGTGACGACTCTCGGGACTGTAGGCTTTAATATGATATATAAAATATATATCTAAGTTATTTAAGTTCCACTATAACCAAAATTTTTCGAACATACAGAGAATTTTTGTAACAAATACTTTAAATTGTTTACGTCAAAACCCCCTTATTTATGCTTCAATTTTAGGAATTTTCAATACCCAGATTCTATTAAATATAGTTTCTTAGAAATGTAGTTAACATGATATCTGAAATATATATCTAAGTTCTCGGGTTCAATTTTGAGTCACATTTGAAGTTACAAAGAATATTTTTTTTAATTAATTTTTTTCTAAATTCTGAGTTTATTAACTCCTTAGATTATGCTTCAATTTCTATGATTTTTAATGCCCTGATTCTTAAAACAATAACCTTTACAATGACATTTTAAATATTTAAATCCAATATAACGGGTTAAATTATGGTTCATATTTGAACATAAAAATATTCCTTTTTTATCTTTTTAAAAAATTTCTTTAAGTCGTTCGTTTGATGACCCCCTGACTTATCTTTTTAATGCATTTCAAATATCCAGTTTCCTGAAACTATAGTTTTTAACATGATATCGGAAATATATAGCTGAGTTATAGAATTCTGAAATAAAATATATTGGAACGTGAAAAGAATTTTTTTTATTGAACAATAAAGAAATTTATTCTTAAACCTTTTTTACTTCATAACTCCCTTATTTATACTGCAAATTTATTAATTTTCAATACCCTGTCTCTTGAAAATATAGACTTTAGTACGATATATAAAATATATATTTAACTTATGGGAATTCATTATAAATCATATTTAAAATAAGAACATTTACATTTTAATTATTCAAATATTTTTTAAACTTTTGTTTAATAACTACTAATATTATGCTACGATTTTGATAAATTTTAAGCCATTGATTCCTAAAACTATACACATTTAAATGATATAGAAAAAATATTCCAAATTTGTTGGGTTTAATTGTGGGACTCGTTTAAATATTTTTTAATAATGTTTTAATTTAATTAAAAAAATTCTTTTAAATCGATTGCTTTATACTTCCCCCATTTATCCATTAATTGTAATACTTTTTAGTACCCTGATTCTCAAAATGATAAGCTTTAAAATGATATATAAAACATATATCTAAGATATCGGGTTTCATTACAAACCACATTTAAACATAAAAACCAGTTTTTGTTTTATATAAAATTATCTAAAAGTTATTTAGTTCATAACTCCTAAATTTATGCTTCAATTTTAATAAAATTCAAAGCTCTGAGTCCTTATACTGTAACCTTTAATATGATATCTGAAATATATACCTCAGTTATCGGTTTCAGTTATGATTCTCATTTAAACATACAACGATTTTTAATTTTGAAAAAAAAATCCTCTAAATTATTGTTTCTTCAATTTATTATTTCAACAATTTTATTTATTAAATATTTTTTTTATATCTATTTTATTATTATTATTTTTTGTTTTTGTTAATTATTTGTTGCTTTTGTTAACCTTGAAATCGAAATCTAAAACCTCATTTATGTGTGTGTTTTTTAGAAATAAAATTGCAAAAAAAAACATAAAAAATCAAATAAATAAATTAGTAATAAATGTTTTACTAGACCTAGATTTTGTTTATATTTTTTTTTACATAAAAAACGTTTGCTCACATGAAATAGATACAAAAATAAAAATAAAAAAAACTAATTAAAAATTTAAATTATAAATTATAATTTAAAAAATAATATTCGAAAAATGTTTAAACACAGTTTATTATTTATGTTCTTCCTTCCACCCTCTTTCCAAAAAATTATACAAAAAATAGATAAAATCACTAATACAGAATTAAAATAAACCTTAAAACGAATATATATTTCAAGACCCCAAACGAATCTGACTCAATTTAGCAATGTTAGACTGTCTGTCCTTCTGTCTGCTGCTAAAGATTTTCGTTCAACAAATAATAAATTAATTCAATGAAATTTACTTCGAATGTTTTATAACCCTAAAGAAGCAGAATGATAATAAATCAACTTTTTATATATAACATGAAAATAAACCCATTAGAGATTATATATTTTGAAACCCCAAAAAAATCCGAGACGATATATTAATGTAAGAATGTCTTTCCGTCCGTCCGTCCGTTTAATATTTTTAGCCTCAAAAAAACTGAATTTCTTTTCAATTAATTTTTGTTAATCGAAAATTTCTTTTCTTTAAATAATTTTTTAGATTTTTTAGAGAAAATATCGCATAAATTTTCATTTAAGAGAAAATTTTCTTATAAATTTTATTTTAAGAGAAAATATTCTTATAATTTCACAAATTTTAATTTAAGAGCAAATTTTCTTACAAATGTTTATTTAAGGGAAAATTTTCTAAAGAATTTTCATTTAAGAGAAAATTTTCTCATGAATTTTCATTTAAGAGAAAATTTTTTCATAAATTTTCATTTAAGAGAAAATTTTCTCAAAAATTTTCATTTAAGAGAAAATTTTCTCTATAAATTTTCATTTAAAAGAAAATATTCTCACAAATTTTCATTTAAGAGAAAATTTTCTTATACTTTTTTTTATTTAAGAGAAAATTTTCTCATAAATTTTAAGAACAAATTTAAAAAAAAAAATTTCTTATAAATTTTCATTTAAAAGAAAATATTCTCACAAATTTTCATTTAAGAGAAAATATCCTCATAAATTTTACTTTAAGAGAAAATTTTCCCATAAATTTTCATTTAAGAGAAAATTTTCTGATAAATTTTCATTTAAGAGAAAATTTTCTCATGAATTTTCATTTAAGAGAAAATTTTCTCATGAATTTTCACATAAATTTTTATTTAAAAGAAAATGTTCTCTAAAATTTTCATTTAAGAGAAATACTTTCAATAGAAAATTTCTTAGTCATTTTTCTCAAGAAATTTCTGTTTCTCTCAAATTCCTTTTAGTAAAAACTTTCTCTTTTGATTTTCTATTAAAAAAATCTCTTTCAATGTCGTTTTAATAGAAAATTCCTCTTTAAGTCTCTTTTAATAGAAAATTTCTCTTTCAATTTTCTTTTAATAGAAAATTTCTCTTTCTATTTTCTTTTATAAAAATACTCTCTTAAATTTTTTTTATTGAAAATTTCTCTTTATATTATTAGGAGAAAAAAACTATCTCTAAATTTTCTTTTTATACAACATTTCTTAATATTAAATTTCTCTCTCAATTTATTTTAAATAGAAAATTTCTTTTTCAATTTTATTAAAATTTGTTTTACTAAAAAATTTCTCTCTCAATGTCCTTTAAACAGAAAAATTTCGCTTTCAATTGTGTTAATGGAAAATTTCTTTTTAAATTTTCGTTTAATAGAAAATTTGACTTTCGAATCTCTTTTAAAAGAAAATTTCTCTTTCAATATTCTTTCTTAAAAATTTTCTCTTTAATTTTGTTTTAAAAATTTTTTAAGAGAAAACTTATTTTTAATTTTCTCTTTATAGAAAATAATTCTTTTAAAATTAGTTTAATTATAAAATTTCTCTCTCAATTTCGTTTTTATAGAAAATTTCTCTTAAAAGTTTCGTTTTATAGAAAATTTCTCTTAAAATTTTCTTTTTATAGAAAATTTCTCTTAAAAGTTTCTTTTTTAGAAAATTTCTCTTAAAATTTTCTTTTTTAGAAAATTTCTCTTAAAATTTTCTTTTTTAGAAAATTTCTCTTAAAATTTTATTTTTATAGAAAATTTCTCTCTCAATTTTCTTTTTATAGAAAATTTCTCTCTCAATTTCCTTTTTATAGAAAATTTCTCTCTCAATTTCCTTTTTATAGAAAACGTCTCTTAAAATTTTATTTTTGTAGAAGATTTCTTTTACAATTTTATTTTATAGAAAATTTCTCTTTAAATTGTCTGTTTAAGAAATTTTCTCTTTCATGTTTTTATTGAAAATTTCTCTTTAGAAATCTTAAGGGGAAAAAATAATTATTTTTATAGAATATTTCTCTTGTAAAATTTCTATTAATATGAATTTTCTCTCTCTCAATTTATTTGAAATGGAAATTTTCTCTTTCAATTTTCTCTAAAATTTCTCTCAATTTTTGTCAATTTGTTTACTGTTTTTCTCTCTCTTTTTAGAGAAACAGGAAATTAATTTTCATAAGATTTTGAAATCAGTTTTTTTTTTATTTTGACTCAACACAAATAACAGGAATTTCACGTGAATAAATATTGAAAATTTATTTAAAAAAAATATTGAAAATAAAAACAACGAAAACAAAAGGGAGTCATAAAATATACAGTCAGCGCCAAAAAAATATAAATGAATTTATATTTTTTTCTGTTGTCTGTTAATTATGACAAGATTTGCATTAAAATTATTATTTTTTATTAATAATTTTGTTGTTGTTTTTGTTGTTGTTTCTTCTTAATCGACTGCGAAAAAAGTAGGTTACGAGGCCACAAAACAAAACAACTTAAAACTCATATGCAACCGATTTTTTTATTAAACAATTTTTTTTATTTTTTATTTTAAGTTTGTAATTGAGATTTTGTTTATTTGTGTGTAGAGTTTTGCTGTTGTTGTTGTTGTTGTTGCTTTTTATATTTATTTAATTTTTTATTTATTTATAAGAAGTTAAAAATAAAATTCAAAGAAAAAAACAAAAAACTTCAGGTATGAGTATGAATTTTTAATGTTTTTTTATGTAAATTTTATACAAAACAAAAATTTAACGTTCATAAATTTAAGTTTATGAAGTTTTTGAAACAATTTCATCTAAGAAGGGACGTATAGCCACGGGGGCAGGAAGGGTCATCGTAAAAACTAGAGTATTTTTTGATGATAAACGATAACATTCTTCTCATTTTACAAGGGGCTTTAAAATTATGTAAACTTTGAATTGAATTGTTTTAGAACACACATTTCCTCAACACCCTGTTATTACAAAACATCAGCTACAGGGTGTCACATCATTACTCATCGTATTATTAAGGACAAATCTTTAAGTTTTTTACCAAAATAAATATTATCTTTACCTCAATAATATTTCAAAAACAAGTAAGAATGAACTGGTTATGCAACACCCTACACCACAGTGTTGGCTAAAAAATGGTAGAAAGTGATTGTGAGTAGAACGGTATACTTAAAGGTGGGCTTATGTTACAAACATCATCACAAAAGCATAATAAAAACATTTTTTTTTAACATTCTAAAGGAACATTTTAACTCTGAAGTGAATTGTTTTAGAACACACAATTCCTCAACACCCTGTTATTTGAATACAGCAGCTATAAGGTGTCACATCGTTACTCATCGTATTATAGAGGACAATTTTATTAAGCTTTTAACCAAATTATTTTTGCCTCAATAACATTTTGGAAAAAAAAATATTGTTTTGTCATTAAAATATTTTCGCAATTTTCGAAAAAATGCAATTTTTTAAATGCAACAAAAATTCAGTTAATAAAATAAAGAAAAAAATGAATATGAATTTTGTTAATACCTGGAAATTAATGAGACCCCCACTGACTTTTAAAATACCAAAATCATTTTTTTTTTTCCAAATTTTTTTTCAACACATCAAGATCGCCATTTAGTTGTTGTCATTCGATTTTTTTTTGTAAATTCAACGAATCACTTTTTTAAATTAAATAAAATTAAAATAAAATTGTCATTTTGGTTAAGTATTTTTGTCAACTTCTAACCAAAAATTTTTGGCAACAGAAAAAAATCTAGATTTGCAAGTCAGTTTTGAGCCAAAAAAAAAAAAAAAAAAAAATAATAATAATAATAATAATAATAATAATAATAATAATAATAATAAAAAATTTTATAATTTTTAATATAAAAATAATAAAAATATATGAATTTTCTCTTAAGCGAAATTTTCAATAAAGAAAATTTAAAAAAAGAAAATTTAAAAAAAGAAAATTTAAAGAAAAATTCATTCTAAAATGAACTTAGAAGCTTTTTATCTGCAAAGAAAATTTCAAAAAAAAATCCAATTTTTTTCTTGTAGATTTTTAAAGAGAGAATTGTCGCTTATAGAAAATTTTGAAATGCAAATTTTTTCTTAAAAAAAACAAATTTTTTCTTACTAAAAATTATTTCCTTATGAAAAAAATTTTTAGATTTTTTTTCTTTTAGAAAATTAAAAGAAATTTTCTGTAAAGGAAAATTTCAAAATAAATTCTCTATAAAAGGAAATTTTCGATTAAAAAACTTGTAAGAGAAATTTTCTATTTAAAGAAACCAAAATTTTACATTGAAAAAGATTTGAAAAGAAAAAGAGAAATTTTCTTTTAAAAGAAAATTGAAAAAGAGAAAGTGTTTTCTTGAAGAAAATGTTCTAAAAAATCAAAAAAAAAAAATATCTAATAGAAATTTTCAATAAAAAATTTTCCAAAGAAAAATTTCTAAGGAATATTGTCTAAAGGAAATTTTTGAAAGAAAATTTTCTAAATAAAATTTGTTAAATGAAATTTTCTAAAGAAAATTTGTTAAAAGAAATTTTCTAAAGAAAATTTGTTTAAAGACATTTTCTAAAGACAATTTGTTTAAAGAAATTTTCTAAAGAAAATTTGTTAAAAGAAATTTTTTTAAAGAAAATTTGTTTGAAGAAATTTTCTAAAGAAAATTTGTTAAAAGAAATTTTTTAAAAAATTTCTAAAGGAAATTTTATAAAAGAAATTTTGTAATAACAATTTTTAATAAAAAAATTCCTAAAGGAAATTTTCAATAAAAATTTTTCTAAAGGAAAATTTCTAAAGCAAATTTCTAAAGGAAATTTTGTAAAACAAATTTGTAAAGGAAATTTTCTTAAGAAAATTTCTAATTTTTCTATAAGAAATTTTCTAAAGACATTTCTTATAGTAAATTTCCTAAAGAAATTTCTTATAGAAAATTTCCTAAAGAAATTTCTTATAGAAAATTTTCTAAAGAAATTTCTTATAGAAAATTTTCTAAAGAAATTTCTTATAGAAAATTTTCTAAAGAAATTTCTTATAGAAAATTTTCTAAAGAAATTTCTTATAGAAAATTTTCTAAAGAAATTTCTTATAGAAAATTTTCTAACGAATTTTCTAAAGAAATTTCTTATAGAAATATTTCTAAAGAAATTTCTTATAGAAAATTTCTTAAAGAAATTTCTTATAGAAAATTTCTTAAAGAAATTTCTTATAGAAAATTTCTTAAAGAAATTTCTTATAGAAAATTTCTTAAAGAAATTTCTTATAGAAAATTTCTTAAAGAAATTTCTTATAGAAAATTTCTTAAAGAAATTTCTTATAGAAAATTTCTTAAAGAAATTTCTTATAGAAAATTTCTTAAAGAAATTTCTTATAGAAAATTTCTTAAAGAAATTTCTTTTCTTATAGAAAATTTCTTAAAGAAATTTCTTATAGAAAATTTCTTAAAGAAATTTCTTATAGAAAATTTCTTAAAGAAATTTCTTATAGAAAATTTCTTAAAGAAATTTCTTATAGAAAATTTCTTAAAGAAATTTCTTATAGAAAATTTCTTAAAGAAATTTCTTATAGAAAATTTCTTAAAGAAATTTCTTATAGAAAATTTCTTAAAGAAATTTCTTATAGAAAATTTCTTAAAGAAATTTCTTATAGAAAATTTCTTAAAGAAATTTCTTATAGAAAATTTCTTAAAGAAATTTCTTATAGAAAATTTCTTAAAGAAATTTCTTATAGAAAATTTCTTAAAGAAATTTCTTATAGAAAATTTCTTAAAGAAATTTCTTATAGAAAATTTCTTAAAGAAATTTCTTATAGAAAATTTCTTAAAGAAATTTCTTATAGAAAATTTCTTAAAGAAATTTCTTATAGAAAATTTCTTAAAGAAATTTCTTATAGAAAATTTCTTAAAGAAATTTCTTATAGAAAATTTCTTAAAGTAATTTCTTATAGAAAATTTCTTAAAGAAATTTCTTATAGAAAATTTCTTAAAGAAATTTCTTATAGAAAATTTCTTATAGAAAAAGAAAAATCTTATAGAAAATTTTCTAAAGAAATTTCTTATAGAAAATTTTCTAAAAGAAATATAAAGGAAATTTTCTAAAAAAATTATAAAGTAATTTTTCTAAAGCAAATATCCTGATGGAAATTTCAAAAAAAAATATATATATATTATTTTTTTTAATTTCCAATAAGAAAATACTATGTTTTTCTAAAAAGATTTTAATTCTTGAAAATTTTTGAATTTAAATTTTTATTTCTTTATAATTTTATGTTTTGAAATATTATTTTAATTAAAATTTAAATTTTAGAAATATTTTCCATTGAAATAATTTTTTTTTTTTAATTTTCTATTAAAGGAAAATTTTCTGATTTTTTTTTTTTTGCAAATTACAAATTTTTATATTCAAATCGTCATAAATTATTTCGATTAGTTAACGCAATTTAATTAATCGTTTATTTCATATCTTTTCTACTTGTGCTCTCAACTTAATTTATTATCTAAGAATTATAAATAAATTACAAAAAAAAAAACAAGTTATGAAAAAAATTAAAAAAAAATTATTTATTTATAAAATATTTTTTTCAAAATTAATTTAATTAAAAAAAAACTCTTAAATGAATCAAGAAAATTAAAATATTTTAAAATTTAGATTATAAAGTTTGTTGAAGAAATGTTTGTTTGTATGTTTATTAAACATATGTGTATGTTGGCATAGATGTATGCGTAAGTGTGTTTGTTGTTAGATATGGTGACCCACTAACCTACTTTTTCAACGAAATGTGAAGCTTGCTTATTTTGTTTCTGTGTTTCCTCTCTCTCTCTCTCGTCTCTTCTTCTATATATTTCAACAAAAAAAATATTTATTTACATTTTTGTTGTTGCTTTTGCTATTAAAAAGCAGCTACTGCTAAGCTGACAGCAGCTCTATAATAATTATAACAACAACAAATTATATAAACAAAAAAATAACACACGCACGCATTTTCATACGTATGTATGAACGAACGTACGTACGTACACGCATAAATAAAAACTTAATCATTAAGAGACAGACAGACAGACAGACAGACAGACATCAAAACAAAAATATCAGTAGTTAATTTTTTATAGTTTACGCACAAAATTTTAGTTTATTTTTACTCTACAAATAGAGTTTCTTGAATAAAGACAAAGAGAGAGAGAGAGTACAAAGAAACATTAAATATTTCCTAGCGGGTGGTGGTGTGTTTTGTTTACTTTATTTAAATTAAAACACTTGAAAACAAACACACACACTGTTAACTTGATTCTCTCTCGCTCTCTTTGTTAAAAGAAATACCTCAAGTTAAATTATATTAAACCCTCCTTTGGCATACAAATGAAATCTCATAATTTTCTCAGTCTCTCTCATTTCAAAATGTCCACATTACTCAATATTTAACAAACACACGTACTTGTATTAACAGTGCTTTATTATTGCACTCATATCCACCACAATATTTACCAACAACAACTACAAGAGCGTATGAGTAATATTTTTTTTATATGCACAATAAAAAAAGTAAAACCATGCAAGAGTGAGAGAGAAAAATAGCGGCATTTTTTCTTTATGGGAAAAAAAGCATTAAACAGTGTTGAAATAATATGCGTGTGTAAAATGCGTGTGTTTTCAATAACAGAGTAACCGTTTCAAGGGGAAAATAAAGAATTAAAGGGGATTTTTTTAAATAAATGATTTTGAATTTTAAAAGGAAATTGAGAAATTGATTTCATAAAATGAAAAGGAAATAAAATAAATAATAAAAAATTTAATAAAATAAATTAAAACGAAAATCTTTTACATTAAAACTCCAAGTACCCAAGTATTAATTGATTTATTTTTTGTCAATAACTTTTGAACAATGACACATTTTAAGGATATTCCAGAGGTGTTTTCTAAGTAATTTGTAGGAAAGCAAATATAATTAGGAGAAAGAGAAGGCGAGGACCTGCAAAAGCAGGATATAATTTCTTTATAGTATTTTAACTTTAAATCGCTTGATTTACTCCAAGACAGAGTGAATTGTGTCTTGCTATTTTTATAGGTTTCCGAAACAAATGTGTCTTTTCATAGAGGAAGCACTTGTTAATGATTTCCTTAGTAGGGTGTGGGCATGATTTACTGTATTATAACTTAAACTTGCTTGAGTTATACGAAGTATGATTTTCTATTTTTCTATTCTCTATACATTTCAGCGACAAATGTTTTATACTATCTGAGTGGTTTCTATGGTTCATTTACAGAGGGCGCTGTTCATAAGTGATTTGTAAGTGTTAATTAAACTCACTAGACTTCTTTGGAGACAGATCGAATTATGGACTGAGATCGAAAAATTCTCTAAATACGTTTTTTGTTCAAAATTTAAACCAAATTATTATTTGATTTTTTTCTTTGGTCAAGTTACCTTTGAAAACCATGTCAGTTATTATGTTTCAAACTTATTAAACCCAAATTGGACCTAAAAAATGGGCTACTGTACTGGAAGAATTTTTCCGTTGTTAGAAAACCTGGTTCAGGTAGAAGAAATGGTCCACATGATATTTCTAAAGCCAAACAAATATAAAGCAATTTATAATAGAGTTCCAAACAAATCCGTAAAGAAAGAGCCAAGTTAGCTCAGCCTATTTGTTAAAGCTAATGCAAGTTTAAAAACATACAAGGCCGCAAAAAGTTCCTGACAGGAACGGTGTTAAAAAATTTAGAGGACAAAAAACAGAGAACGGAAATTGAAGTTAAGTTTTCTAATAAAATATTCTTGTTGCATAACGGATGACAAATTCTTTGTTCCTGCAAATTTATGTTGCTGATGCTTAAGGGAATGTTAAAGAAAAGCTTAGGAACCTAAAGCCGACAAACTGTCCCAAAAAGTCCCAAGTTCTAAGCAGTTGAAGCATGTCATTTGTTATAACAGGTTCTACAAATACCGAAGTTTACATCAAGGAATGTTCCACCCATAAGACATCATAATATATCTACTTTTTTTCTGATGATATCCTGTCACTATGCTGAACAAGCCCTTAGGTGCTACAAGATCCAGAATGTGTTAATTGTTCCAAGACAAGTTACTCCAAAGGATATCAGTAGTGTGACAGTGTGGAGAATTAAGAGCTTTAAAACCCAAAAAAAAAGCGGAAATGAACGAATGAACACGAACATTTAAACCTTTTGATTATTACCAAAATCACATTATTTTCTCTGGCGGAGGAATCAGTGGATCACAATCCTTGTATTAGAGTTTTTTAAGTTCCTTTCAATATTCCTATTTATCTATCTTATGGCAACTCTGTAATTGAAAAATTACCTCATACCGACTCTTTGTAATATTAACTCTCTTACAAATTATAAACTTTACTCTTTCTCTCACTCTCGCAAGCTCTCTTTTATTTACAAGTCCAACAACAACAACAATAAACAAAGCGAAATAAAATTTCCATATTGTAATAATGCGTGACTACAACACACATTTGACTTATTTCTGGCTCTCATCCACATTGTTGTTGTTGTGGTTTTGGTTGTAATTATTATTGTTGTTGTTGTATTCCAATCATATTGAATTGAACAAAAATGTATTCGATTTTATTTAAATATAAATTAATTGTTTTACATTTATAACCTGGGACAACATGAAACAAATTTCGCCCCGTTTTGATTAAAAAAAAAAAAAAAAAAAAAAAAAAAAACAACAACAACAATAACAAAAAGAAATAAAGCAAGTTACAGGGTTAAATTTGGCCGTGCCGAATTTTCTATACCCTTCACCTTTGCTTATATGGATTTTTATTTTAAGCAACGGATTCAACAAGTAACGTTAAGTCCCTGCTTTCACCAAAAACAACACACGTACAAACATATAAGAATTATTAATAACTCGGCTATTTATGGGCCGATTTCGAAAATTTAAAAACCCAAAATTCAGGAAATATTTTAGCTATTTTTCTGCATTAAAATTTTCTCCATAGCTCCCATAGGAAGTTCAAAATAATAGAAACTGCGTTTTTGCCTATAACTCGGAAACTAATGGACCGATAACTGTGATGTTTTCAACTCAAAAATTCTCCTAATTATTTCCAAACTGCTAGTATAAAAATTATGGCTTTAAAGATTATTTTGCCTTGACATTGTTATTGTTTTTAATACTCAATCCAACAGCAACAACAACCACAAAGAAAATAAATAATTGTTTATATCTCGGCTATTTATAAACCGATTGGAAAATTTTAAAAAATCAAAATTCAAAGAAAAAATTAGTAATTTTTCTGCATGGCAACTGGGTCCATAGCTGGCCCAGGAGTGTCAAAATAAGTTTTTTTAGGCCTTATCTCGGAAACTAATGGCCCAAATGAGTTTATGTCTTCAAATGAAAAATCCACAAAAATATTTCTGATCCATTAGGAAAAAAATAAAATTTCTAGCATAAATAAAATGGCCGAAATCTCAAAAAAAAATTATTTTAAACTTTATAAACAACAACACTAAATTTTTAATAAAGAAATTGACTATATCTCGCTGTTTTATGAACCGATTTTGACAAATGAAAAAGGAAAAAATTATAATCAATCAGTGTCATAACCAAGTCCATAGCTCTCTCACAGAGGGTTTCAAAAATATAGGAAAATATATGTTTTTGCCTATAACTCAGGAACTAATGGTCCGATTTATTTCATGTTTTCAGCCCATAAATCTGTTAAATTCATTGAAATCAATCTGTGAAAAAATTAAGTCTCTAAATCTTGTAGATTCTTTAAAAAATTAGGAAAAACCCGAAAAAGTTTGAGGTACTTTTAGTGTTTTGCTTATATCTCAGCCATTTATGAACCAAATTTCCCTGGAATTTTCTATAGTAAAATTCTTGAAAGCATTTCCAATTGTTTGATATACATATCGTATATATTAACTGTAGGTCGGCTGCATTAACTTGATTTCAATCTAAACACATGGACGGACGGACAGACAGACGGATGGGCATAGCTCATACTGATCCAGAATATATATATTTTAATCGGTCTAAGTCGAAAATTATGGAAATTACAAACAGAATGACAAACTTATATATGTACTCTTCTGAATTAGTCAGTTACGTGAAGGGTATAAAAAAGAAGAGGAAACTTAAGTAGAGGAAGAAGCCAGACAGCAACAACAACAACAACAACAAAATGTTACAACATTTTTAAATGGTGAGAATTATTGAGGTTGGGAAACATTTGTTTGTTGTAGTTTTATTTAATTTTTATGGTTAACTGAAGTGTGTGTTTGATTTTGTCAGTGTTTTGTTTTGTGTGACTTATTAAAGTCATTCTCACGAACAGACTGAATATATAGAGCCCCCCCTTTTTGGAAACATAAATAAACAAACGTTGAAATATCAAGAAATATTATTTGAAGTTTAAATGATTTATGATGGCAATATCGAAAGAGAGTGAGAGAGAGCGAGGGGGAGAGAGAGGGGGGACAGGGTGAAGAGTAATTTAAAGTGAATAAAAGTCAATACGTGTAACACGGTTATTTTTTGTAGAGGCACAGTGGGCCTAAAGGCAAATAGTGAGGAATAATAAACCAACGACTTAAAGCGTTTTGAAATTGTGAAATTTAAATGCGATTTGTAACGGTTCCTTTTCAAATTATATATAAAATATGGTTCCAATAGGACACAGCTTAAAAAAAGCTATCTTATGATATATAATAGTGTTTTTTATCATTAACCCACTTGGAGACAAAATTCAGAAATCATAACAAAAGATTATCTCTCTCTCTTTTTTTTTGGGGGGGTAAATCCTCTTTGACTTCGCAATTTTAATTCTTCTACTGTTAGTTCGAAAGTTAAGAACAAGGATCATCTACATCTCCTTTTGAACTCCTCTCTTAACTTCTAGGAAAATCAACAGATTCCAAAGATTTTTCAGAATGACACATCTTTTTCTAGAATCAAGTCCAGTATTCCCTTCGGTTTGAAAGGAATTAAGGAATTTAAAAGTGTCCCTTTTGAGTGAGGAAACTAGTTTTTATGTCCATATGATTTCCATTAGCTGGTGGATCTGTTTTAGCCATCACTGACCATAATTTTCTAGAAGAATAAACTCCCATGAGATTCGTTCATCCCCGACTATTTTCCATTTTCGGAATTGCAAAGCGAATGTGTCTCCTCTATCTTTTAGATCAATTCAACAACTGAAGATCCTTTCACTATACCATTACAGAGATGAAGATTAATCCCGAATAAAGTTCCATGAGATTCTATGATCCCCGACTATTTTTCTGTTTGGAATTTCGAATGTGATTCAGTATCTCCTTTATCCTTCAGATCAATTCAATAACCAAAGATTTTCTGATTATTTCATTAAAGAGCTGAAGATAAAGCCCGATTAAATAAATGTTGTGGCATTTGATTCGGATTACAATCGATTTGCTACCCAGAGTCCCCGAATTAAATAGGACATACAACAATCAATCATAATGAATTCGAATTCATCTCCACTTTAATGTACAATGAAGTTCCATGGGACTTGGTTGTTCCATTTAATTTGGATTTCATTCAGTTTGGATTTGCAAATCGTTTGTAATCCATTTAGAATGATACTTCAGGTATTCGTTATTTAGTGTAACTGAAAATTTTTCGAGGGATGTAAAATTCCCCGATTTTGTCTTCTTCTCGCTTGTCAGATTATTTCATCAAAGAGATGAAGGTTGGTTCCAAGACTTTCTGGTTGTCACATTTGATTCGGATTTCATCCAGTTTGGAGTTGCAAATCGATTGTAATCATCAATTTTTGAACAAATTTCTCGTGTCTTTGGATAAGCGAATTGCTATCTCAAAGAACAAGAGCGATTGAGACCTCATTGAACGAGTTAAAGGGGCTTCCACCGTTTTGAATTATTCTCAAGCCATAGATTACTCGTTTTTCTTCTTGAAAAAAATTTTAGTCGGACTAGTTCCAATCCAATTGAACGATATACTAAATCCCCTAAATTCTCTTTAAGAATTGAAAAGAAAGCGTTATCTCTCCTAATGAATTTTCCAAGATGCTTAATTTCACTTATCCTCCATAAGCAGATATTAAAAATCGGCATAAAACCAAGGATCATAACCAAGCGAAAGAGATACTAAATCTGAATAAAAATTATAGAATTAGATCCACCATTGGAATCCATTGATCTTTCTGAAAGATTAGGGAGTAGATCACAGAGAGAGATTTGTGCTAAATTTCCTTAACTGCCCAATCAACAGAAGAAAATATTTAATAACCCTTGATTTGGAAGTCTAAAAAAGACTTCTTCCAGGATCTCCGATATGATAAAGCATCGGAGATCCTGGTCTTCTTAGACAAAAAGTCTTAAACATTTGCAGTTCTTCCTACAAGATAGCAAAGAGATCTGTTGAAAAAGACAACGATTTGTTTTCGACAAACTAACTAGAGTTCCCCAGCTCGAGATGGCTCACGATCCCTTATGATTAAAGGATCCTTATTCGAATATAGAATTATTAACAATTTTTTTTAATACAAGAGAACAAAGAAATTGTTCACCATTTCCAAACTAATTCAAATCATTCTCAACCTCTCGATCTTCACTATGATCTGTTCAATGAATCGATTAACATTTGATATTCCTAACAAAATTATCGGGGGATCCCAACAAAACAGCTTAAAACATGGCATGTTAAGAGATAAGAACTAAGTCCTCCGCTTAGAATGTCTCTCTTTCTTATTTATAATCGTGTAAATGTGTTTGGATCTGTTTAAAAGGGTCATAGTTCCAATAGTGAAGTATTATCAATTTCTGTTCTGCCTTCTCTCAGAGAAGATTCATGAGAACAAATAAGGTTGACCAGAATCTCCACCCAAAGATCGCACATCATCATGATCTCCACGATGATCTATTCTTCTGTCAGTTTCTATTTTTTGAGTTTCTTCCCTGGGAAAAACTTCTGCTTTATGCTACAGTTGGTGAATTAACAATCTTTAGCGTGTTCCGGATCAGAGATCCAATTGCTGTGGACTCCATGAAGTCTATAATGATGAATCAGTATTTTTTTTAATATTTTTCACTTTTCCCTTCCCACTGTTCTCTACATTTTCTTTCAATCAACAAAAACAACAACTACCACGACTTCTTGAAAACCGCGTTAATAAGTGCGTAAAAATTCGTTTCACGATCATTATTTATTTCTCATTATTATTATTGTTGTTGTTGCGTTTTTTATATTTTATTTTACGATTTGCGCAATACAACAACGAAATATAAATCACGCACTTTCGATTTCATTGTAATAAATTTGTATTTCTGCTTCTTCTTCTTCATATCGCTTTTTTTGTTAAACTGCCGTTGCTGCTGCTGTTTCAACAAAAAGTGCGTGGAATATGGCGTAATTTTTATTTTTGTTGCTTTTTTTTCACTTTTAATGATTAAAATTAGAGTCTTTTCGTTTTGATTTTGAACAATTTGTTAAAACAATTGACGATTTGTTGTTGTTGTAGTTGTTTTTTTTTATTATTTTGACGACACTTAAAATTGTGATTGTTAATTGTGAAAAAAATGGGGGGGAGGAAATATTAAGCAATAACGATCATAAAACAATAAGAAAACAGGTGTTTCGTGAAATTGTTTTTTTTTTATTAGATTTTGGACTTAAAAATATGGCAACACTTTAATTTTTACTTGGTCGGAATCCCAATTTCCAAGACGGAAAGCTCAGAATCTAATATATAGCTTCCTGCCTTCGTGGTGGGTCTTAGAAACCACCATGATTATCCCTAAACTACTGATTACAGAGAAAAACCAGGGTGAACTAGAACCTTCTCAGTGCTGAAACTTCAATTCATACTCCACTTGACAGCAATCAAAAAAAATCTTTAGGAACTGTATCCAAATTGCAAGCTGTTACTTTGAAATCCCACAGTTCCCATTGAAAAAGAAGCTTCAATGTTTTAGATGTGGAACTATAAATAACTCATCAATTCCAAAGATCTTACCGTCGTTGAAGGAGCTTCAATGTTTTAGCTGAGAAACTACAAACAACTTATCAGTTCCACAGCTTGAAATTCATCAATTCCAAAGATCTTCTCGTCATAGAATGTGCTTCAATGCTTTAGCTGAGGAACTGCAAATAACGCATCAGTTCCGAAGATTCTCTAATCGCAGGAGGTGCTTCAATAACTCATCATTTGCAAGCACTTCCCCGTCGTAGAAGAAGCTTCAATATTTTAGCTGTGGAACTATAAATAACTCATCAATTCCAAAGATCTTAGCGTCGTTGAGGAAGCTTCAATATTTTAGCTGGGAAACCACTAATAACTTATCAGTTCCATAGCTTGAAATTCATCAATTCCAAAATCTTCCCGTCAAAGAATGTGCTTCAATGATTTAGCTGAGGAACTGCAAATGACTCATTAATTCCGAAGATTTTCTAATCGCAAGAGGAGCTCCAATAACTCCAAACACCTCCATGTCGTTGAAGGAGCTTCAATATTTTAGCTGGGAAATCACAAATAACTTATCTGTTCCGAAGATTTTCTAATCGCAGAAGGAGTTTCAATAACTCATCATTTGCAAACACCTCCCCGTCGTAGAAGAAGCTTCAATATTTTATCAATTCCAAAGATTTTCCCGTCGTAGAATATGTTTTAATGCTTTAGATGGGGAACTACAAATAAGTCATCAATTCCGAAGATTTTCTAGTCGCAAAAGGAGCTCCAATAATTCATGAATTCCAAACACCTCCCTGTCGTTAAAAGAGCTTCAATGTTTTATTCAAATCCTAAGCTGAAGAAGCTTAGGAAGGGTTAGGGGAATCATACATAACTCATCAATTCCAATGCACTTCCGTTTAAGAAGAAGCAGTAATGTTTTATTCGTAACATAAACTAAATCCCATACCACTGAAGAAACAGAAGCTGCCAGTTTTACTCGATATTCCTGCGAATCTTACAGGACACCACCGAAGAACATGCTGTCAAAATCCTCGTAAAAATGAGCTTTAATGTTTTATTAAAATCTTAAGAAGAACCTCATACCACATAGTTAAATGGTGGAGGGACTCTAGGAAACCACCGCAATTATTTGACAGATCCTTTCTTGAGGAATCTTTCACATGTTTCTAAAACAGCTGGTGATCGTTCACTGAAAAAACCCTTAAGGAATAGCATTCGCATGGGAAACAACTAAAACCCAAATAATTGACCAAAGAATTTTTTCAGCGATTCACTCACACTTCCCCATTTCTAGAAGAATAACAATATTTTACATTTCAAAGGGGCGTCGAGGATGATTAATGTCTACACAATTAATAGATAATTATTTCTAAAGCAAAAGATGGTTCTTAAAGAAGAAAGGATGTTAGAATTGATGGAGAAAAACCGAGTCGAAACCACAAAATGTGAAAGAGATCTTTCATTACCGGCAACGAAAACGAAGTTCTAAGAAATTCTCCAAAATTTCATACAAATAACTGGAAACCAATCATTTCTCATTTTATTGTCACTTGTAGAATGATGAGACAATCTGGAAAAGAATGTTAAGGTTCTGGCTTCAACTCCCACTCATTACAAATGTTCAGAAGGATTTTCAGTATATGAAGAAGAGCACCGTTCCAGTTAGAGTCCCTTGCACTTCTTTGAAGAAATCGATTTTTGAAGCCCTGAAAAGTTCTCAATATTTTGGAGAATTTTTAAAAGAGCGAATGAAGGAAGCCAAAATCAACATCGAGAAGTTACAAACATGAGAGGACTTGAGCTCACTAGTCTTAGTGAAAAGAATAATCCATTAAGAAATATTTGCTCTTAAGAGATTCTTTAACCGAGTGGAAGTAGCAGTTGTTGCAGACTTCAAGACAAAAAGACACCACAGTCTTAGTCCTGAGAAATTTAAAGCCATCTAGGATGATGACTTTCATATTTCCAAGGAAACTCTGAAAATCATCCTTCGGATGACAGAAGGAGTTTGTGATATGTTTTCAAGAAACCATGGATTCTTGTTGTAAGGAAGATCTTTATTGAAATTTGCCCTTATCCGAGAGCTACAGATTTTTTAAGTGAAAGAGTGTGCCTTCTGAGCAACTTATACCTTCGTACGATAGAGATGTGGGGTGGAGTTCGTGAAGCTCTTTGAAAAACTCATCTAAGTGCTTACGATTCTCAGTGAAAGAGTCGGCATTCTGCAAATCAAGTGGTTACCTGAGAATATGCTCCTTCATAAAGCCTTTTAAAGCGGCCCTTAAATTATTTTCTTACATAAAATAATTTCACTTTCAGTTTTAGTCACGTGTTTTATGACACTTTCATCTTAAAAGTGAAAAAGAAAACCGTTAAAGATTTTTTTATTTTTCCTTTGAAATATTTCACATAACAAACAAAACGTCATCTTCGTCTTCATCTCCAACACCAGCAGCGTTTACATGACACTGGAGAGGTGAAGGCGGCACGAATTTGGTGAATCAGACAGTCAGTCAAGCAAAATTGATGTTTCCTTAACAAAATTTGTGAATTGGAAAGAAAGAAAGAAAAAATTTTTTTTTTTTTGCGCAAAATGTGAATAAAAGATTACAGCAACAACAAGAGAAGGTGGTGTAGGGTTTTTCCTATTTCTGTTGCTGTTGCTTCTTCTTCTTCTTGGTATTGTAATACTTGCAACAGTGCTTTTTTTCCAATACTATAATTTTTTTTGCTTTTGTTTTTTATGATTTTGTAGGTGACCCAAATTCACTTTAGTAGTACTTGACCCAGTTTTTAGTTTATATTTTATAAATACAAAATATTTTTATTATTAATTTTTTCTTCTTCTTCTTCTTCTTCACAGTTTCTTATTTCATTAAAATTTTTATGGTCTTTTTGTTAAGATTTTCAATTTTTTTATTATAAATAAAAATTGTTTAAATAAAAAGTCCTTTAAAGTGGCAAAAAAAAAGTATTTAATTTTAAGTTTACAACAACAACCTCAGGAACTCTCTCATAATCACAGTGTCTCTTATAACCGCGACTAGAGGAAGCAGTGGATAAAGTCGCCATCTTGAATTTTCCAAAAAAAAAAAAAAAAAATGACACACAATCAAGTTGACAACAACAACCTCAGGAACTTTCCCAGTGCCTTTTGAGCGATTAGAGGAAGCTGTGGATAAAGTCGCCATCTTGAATTTTCAGAATAAAAATGACACACAGTCAAGAGATTATTGATTCCAAGCTCAAGTTTACAACAACAACGTCAGGAACTCTCTCATAATCCCAGTGCCTTTTGAGCGATTAGAGGAAGCTGTGGATAAAGTCGCCATCTTGAATTTTCAAAAAACAAAAACAAAAAAAATGACACACAATCAAGTTGACAACAACCTCAGGAACTCTATCACAATTCCAGTGCCTTTTGAGCGATTAAAGTAAGCTGTGGATAAAGTCGCCATATTGAATTTGCAAAAAAACGACATACATTCAAGAGATTATTGATTCCAGGATCAAGTTTATAACAACCTCAGGAACCTCAGTGCCTCTCATAACCGCGACTAGAGGAAGTTGTGGATAAAGTCGCCATCTTGAATTTCCAAAAAAAAAAACGACATACATTCAAGAGATTATTGATTCAAAGATCAAGTTTATAACAAGCTCAGGAACTCTCTCAAAATCACAGTGTCTCTCATAGCTGCGACTAGAGGAAGCTGTGGATAAAATCGCCATCTTGAATTTCCAAAAAAAAAAAAAAAAAAAAAAAAAAAGACACACATTTAAGAGATTATTGTTTCCAAGATCATGTTTACAAGAACAACCTCAGGAACTCTCTCATAATCACGATTAGAATAAGCTGTGAATAAAGTCGCCATCTTGAATTTTCAACAATCCTTTTCAAATCTTGTGTCAATGGTAACAATTCAGATTTCCCTACAACAATTGGATCTCCGTTCCGGAATGAGCCAAAGATTCCATTCGGCCAAAGATTTTGCATACAACAACAGTTGTATCAAACGAAAATTCTTTCCCCATGAAAGAATTAACGGATATAGCGGAGCTGTTGCTAGAACAACAACAATAACCCAGATTTCCATTATTTTCAGGAACTTAAATATATTCAACATACACCGGGGTAATATTCCAATCGTTGAAGGTACTGGAAAGTCATGGATAAATATTGTCACTGAAAACGTGAAGTCCTCCCTTTGAACTACTTTAGATAAATAGATTTTTTTAAGGTCATAATTAACAACAGTCGGGATACGAAAAGTCGAATTTTTAAGATCAAACGATCGTTTTTAAAATGTCCATTTTCAAGAACCTTAAATGAATACTGGAGGAATTATTTCAATAGTTGAAGTTACTGGAAAGTTACTGTCTATTTTGAAGAAATATTACAATAGAGGCCAGGGAATCTCTCATACTATTTAGGAGGTTATGTGTGTCCGGATCTGAAAGTTTGAATTTTTTCTTTAAGATCAAATCCGGAAGGTATAAGTAATTCAGAGAATTTTTAGAACGAGTGAAGGAAGCAGCTATTGCTGACATCCTTATGGAGGATACCACAATCTCAAGCGGTCACCAATTTTGAGAAGTTGGAAGTAGCTAAGTGAAACAACAACCTCCCGCTAATAGAGATGTGAGAAGTATTGCACTCATCTAAGAACAACTCTCCGCAATTTAGAAGATTGTTTTGTTTTATGAAGTGGAAGAAGCGATTGTTGAATTTCATATAGTGATGGTCAGAAATGTAGACGAATTTAAGTTAAGTCCACCAAGTTTGGAAAGATGAAAATCTTTCAAATCGGTTTAGTTATAAGAAAACTTGAACGTTTTAAATATTTTTATAACGCGAAGTGTCTAAATTTGGGAAGCTGTGGACTGACCGCCTTTAAGTGCACAAAAGTCCAAAGTCCAAATTTAAGTTCATCTACACTTCTACTATCACTATGTGAAATTTCATTAAAATCGGACGAGCCGTTCGGAAGTTACAGTTATATTTCCATTTCATTTTTCATTTGAAACACTGTGCATCACTACGAGCGGTGAAGAGAGTATATTAACTTTTTCATACCGTGTGTAACGCAAAGAAGGAATCATCTTAAACTTCATTATGTATAGATATATATTCTTGCATGAAATCAAAATCTGAGACAATTAAACTATGTCCGGCTGTCTGTCTGTTCGTTTGTATGTCCGTCCGTCTGTCTGTTCGTCTGTCTCACTGTCTGTCTATCCGTTTGTCTGTCTGTTGTTGGCACACTCACACTCACAATTATCAAAAGAGCTCAATGAAATTTGGCCTGAGTATTTGTTATAGACCTAAGAACATTCCTTTATGAAACCAGGAAAATCGTTTTAATATATTAAAAGATATAGACCGATATCTGAGACAACCTCTAAATTCAAGCAAAAAACTTCTCTTAAATTTTTCAATTATAAATCAACAAATTAGAATGAAATTGCGTCATTATAATAAACTATAAGTACGTACTTCATTATCATTCCAATAATGATCAAAATCGGTTCAGTTAAAAGAAAAATTATAGACAAAAATATAACTAATTTGATGACTCATTAAGTGTTCTGTGTTATATTTCAGAAAAACGTTTGTAAATTCCATTAGTCTGTGAGTGTTTGTGTGAGAAACATAATGTATTTACTTCACCTGCATTTCTGTTAAGGGGTATTGAAGATTCGGCAAAGCCGAATATAGCAATTATCATTAATTTATTGCTTGTTTTGTTTTCTTTTTTTTTAATAATTCTTTAAACAAAATACTTTTGCCAATTTAATCATTTTAATAATAAACGTATTAAATTAAATGCTTAACTTAACAAACGAGGTGACATAAAATACGGGCCAAGAATGTAATAAATAGTTTTTTTTTCTTTTAATATTTCTTATTTATTTTTATAATTCTTGTTGCTTAATGTGGTCAACAACAAATTTTACAATTGGTAGCAGCAACAACTAGAATTTTTTTTAAATGAAAAAAAATTCAATTTCAAACCATAAATATAAATAAAACACTTTAGTCTATTTTTACTGCCAACGGCAATACAAAATTTTTAAAATATAAAAACCAATTTTGCTGCTCTTCTCGGAATAAGTTAAGAGAGTTTAAATTAAAGCACTCTAAAGAGCGCTTCACATCTTCCAGAGATAACACTTAACAACAGCGCCCTCTATGCATAATCCATTGAGAGCAAGCATTCACAATCATACATTTATTCCAGAAATTTATAGCAAAAAGCAAAAGATAATTCGCACTGTCTTCAGACAACTCAAGTGAGATTAAATTATAACACTCTTGTGAGGAGACCAAGCTCTCCTTAGAAAATACTTAACAACAGTGTCCTCTGTGGAAGGGGCCATGGAAGACACCTCCCTCACAATCACACATTTGTCTTAGAAAACTTTGGAATATAAAAAAACATAATTCGCTCCCTTTTGGAATAAATCAAGCTGGTTTAGATTACAACGCTCTTTAGTACGCCCCATGACTTCAAAAGAAAACACATAACAACAGGGCATCCTATGTGAAGACCTCAAAAATCGAACATTTTCCAAAGAAATATATAAAGAGCCAAACTTTTACTAGAGAAAGTCTTCCTTAGGAGGGATTTCTGACGATGTTATAACTCTCAAACTCTAATATTTGGTATCGTAGAAACTTCTAGGCTCTTAACAACAGCTCCCTCTATCGAAGAAATGTATAAAAATAGCAAAGTTTTGCTAGAGCAAGTCTTCCTGGCGAAGTCATAATCCTCAAACTCTAATATTTGGTATCGTAGAAAACTTTAGGCTCTTAACAACAGCTCCCTCTATATAGGCGGTCATATAAACCATTTGTCTCAAATATGCAAGCCCCACGCTTTCTATATCTAAATCATTATACAACAAGAAGTCCATCCACGTTTAAAATTTACCAAACTTCTGGACACCTTTTTAAAACTCTTCAATTATCTTGATTTGGCTCCAGACAGTTGGGAGGATTTGCTTTTCTTGCTAAAAAATACTACATTCTTGTACCACCCAAGAGCTTGTTGACATAGAGGCAGCATACCAAGTCAAGCCAAAAATAAATGTACACATTTATAAAGTCTTATGAATGGAAGCTGCCCTTTTTCATAAACAGAGACCCCGATTTGCTTCGTTTGCCTCAACTGCATAATGTTTGCCATTACTAAGAACCTGTTTTTACTCCTTTTGAGTCCTAAACTGTTCTTCAACATTCCCTCGAGAATTAGCAACATAAAATGTTTGACCAGGAAGTTGCGAAATATCGGCCAGAACATACTTTCCATCATCCATAGTTTTTTTTTTAGAAATCTTGACCTCAATTTCCGTGCTCAATTTTTGGCCTCTAAATTTTTTAACAGCGTTCCTGTCAAGAACTATTGAGCCTTGTATGTTTTTTAAACCTGCATTAGTTTCAACTATTCGCACCAAATAGCCTGAGCTCTAAGCTAACTGGACTGCTTTCTCACGGATGTGTTGGGAACTATTTTTTGGAAAATGCTTTCTATTTTTGGCTTATGAACTCGTCATATGGACCATTCCTTCAATGGACAAGTTCTCCCAGAATGTTTAAGAATATTGGAACCAATTTAACGGCAGACTTGTGAAAGCTTAGACCATTTTTTGTAGCACCAAGTTGATTAAAGTTTTTTTTCGATCTCACTCCTAAATTCGCTCTGTCTTCGAAAAAGTCTAGCAAGTTTAATTTAAAACGCCCTTAATCACGTTCTACACCTTCAAAACAAATCACTTATGAACAGCGCCCTCTTTAAATATATAACAGTTAATAAAAGTGCACCCTACAAATGGGCCACTGAACACAACGCCATACAAATCAACATTTGACTTAGAAATCTATATATTTCAAGGAATTACTCAAACCAGTTTAAGTTCCAACACTGTTAAGCACATGCCATGCCTTTAAGAGAAAACAATTAAGAACATCGCTCTCTATAAATGGGCCATAGAAGACAAGGATCGCAATCAAATATTTGTCTTTGAAATATAAAGTAAATAGTAAAACATGATTCGCCCTGTCGGGGAATAAGCCAAGCGTGGTAAAGTTTTAATTATGCAAAGTATACCCCATTACTTCTAGAACAAGCACTTGATAATGGAAGCTCCTACAAATGGGCTAAAGAAGTTACCCAGCTCACAATAAAAATACTGGTCTTAAAAATCTACTTAGAAAGTTGAAAAACAAAATTTCTCCTGCTTGTGAATAAGTCAAGCGAGAGTAGTTTATAACAATCCAAAGCATGCTGCACGACCTCCAAAAAAACAAAGCACTTAACAACAGCGCCCTCTATAAAAGGGACCATAAAGGACACATCTCTCACAATCAAACAAATCTAAATAAAATAGCAAAATTTTGCTACAGTTTAAGTGGACCTACTGCAGGCAAATTTATAAACTTTCTACCGCAGTATTTCCTATCTAAGAAAGCAACAGCGCCCCCTATAACAGAGGCCGTAGAAAAATGTTTGTTTAAGAAATTTACAGCAAAACATAAAACATTCTGTCTTGAAGTAAATCAAGCGAATTTAAGTTTGAACACTCTAAATTACAGCCTACGCCTTTTGGAGAAAGCTTTTAACAGTTGTGCTCTCTATGAAAGGGGCCATAGAACACACTTCTCTCACAATCAAACATTTGTTTCAGAAATTGATAGGAAAACATTCTTCATTCTGTCTTGGAAAAAATCAAGTGATTTAATTTAATGTAGCCAACTTTACAGGTCCTCCCCCTGCCCTTGGGACACACTAAGTACACATGATTTCTGCATATCACTTAGAAAACACCTCTAGAGTACTCCTGAAAATTTTCATTGTTCAAAATTCTTTAGTTCGAAAGTTTTCAAATTTCGAAAAAAACAAACATTTGGAGGAGCGAAAAAAAAATCACAAAATTTTTCTCCTTCAAAATTCAAGCGTTCAACGAGGATCTAGTGTAACTTTTTTTCAAAAAATTTCCAGTTTTCAACACAAAACATTGTAAAGAATTTTTGTCAACTCAAAGTTGATTTGAAAGAATTTTGACGCCTTAAATACATGTTTTTTCTTATTATGGCTAAAATTCTGTTAGAATAATTTTTTTTTTAATTCCTTAAACGTTAAGTGAACGAAAAAAAGTTTTTTTAACAAAATTGTTGTTGGCTTAAACGTGGATTATAACCATTTTGGAAAATTTGAAGGTTAAAAGATTAAGAAAATAAAATGTAGGAGGAATTGTAAGTGGGAGGAATATTTTAAGGGGAGGAGTTTATAATGTGGGAGGCTTTTTTTACGAGAAGAATTCTCGTTGATCTTATAAGGGATCGTACATAACTGTATTATTATGAGGACTACATCTCAGTGCAGTTGATAAAAATTGAGGTTACAAGGTACTGAAAGTGGGAGGAATTTCCAGGAAAGATCCTCACAGATGATTACAGGTGCAAAAAGAGAGTTAGACAGAATGTGGGAGGAACTTTTAGGGAGAATATTAAATGAAGAATTCCATTTTGATCCTTTAACAGACATAAATATTTTAATTATGATGTCCTCATTTCTCACTAACTGTACCTTCTGGTGTTTACTTTGGCCGAAGTTAAATTATGGTTCATGAAAGTGGAAGGAATCACTGTTGATTCTAATAAGCGACATATTTCAGCAACATTACTATGACGTTTCCATTTTCCAACAATTTCTCAATTTCCTTATTACGCGAGTGAGAAATGGAGTAAAACAGTATGTGAGAGGAATTTTCAGGGAAAGAGTTCTCCTTGATTCTATAACAGAATTACATCTATCTGTCGTCATTTCACCATCTTTTGACACTTCGGTTTATTTTAGTTCAAGTCAAATTTTGGTTCATGAAAATGAGAAGTATTTTGGGGGAGAAATTTTGAGGGGAGGATCCTTGAAGATTAATCCTACAAACAATATATGACTTTATCTACATTATGAAGTCTTCTTTTATCGGAAATTTATCGATTTCTTTGCTGAGGTTTAGAAAACTAAATAACTACGGTAGTTAAGGAGAGAGAGAGAGAGAAAGAGAGAGAGAGAGAGAAAGAGAGAGAGAGTAAAACAGAAAGTGGGGGGACTAACAAATGTAGGAGGCATATTTTAAGGAAGGAGGTCTTCACTCCTCAGCAGCTATTGCTATTGCTTCGTCCAAAGTCTGTCTATTACAAAACCAAAAATTGTCGAATTTAATTTATTTTTGAATGAATGTGGAACGATTTTTTGGGGAAGGAATTCTCTTTGATCCTACAAGCGACATATATGATCATGTCTTCTTTTCCCGAAAATTTATCGATTTCCTTGTTCCTTTTTAAAAAACTAGATAATTAAGGTAGGTAAGGAGAGAGAGAGAGAGAGAGAGAGAGAGTAAAACAGAAAGTGGGAGGACTAGCAAATGTGGGAGGAATATTTTAAAGAATGAGATCTTCACTCCTCAGCAACTCTTGCTATTGCTTCGCCCTAGGTCTGTCTATATCACACCCAATGATTTTTTAATTTCTTCTTAATGAATTTGGAACGATTTTTTGGGGGGAAGGAATTCTCTTTGATCCTACAAGTGACATATGATCATGTTTTCTTTTTTCGAAAATTTCTCGATTTCTTAGTTGCGTTTTAGAAAACTTAATAGTTACGGTAGTTAAGGAGAGAGAGAGAGAGAGAGAGAATAAAACAGAAAGTGGGAGGCATATTTTAAGGAAGGAGATTTTCACTTCTCAGCAACTTTTTCTATTGCTTCGTCTTAGGTCTGTCCATATCAGACCCAATAATCGTCGAATTTTTTAATTTATTTCTTAATGAATGTGGAACGATTTTTTTTTGGGGAAGGAATTCTCTTTGATCCTACAAGCGACATATATGATCATGTCTTATTTTCTTGAAAATTTCTCGATTTCTTAGTTGCTTTTTAGAAAACTTAACAGTTACAGTAGTTAAGGAGAGAGAGAGAGAGAGAGAGAGAGAGAGAGAGAGTAAAACAGAAAGTGGGAGAACTAACAAATGTGGGAGGAATATTTTAAAGAAGGAGATATTCACTCCTCAGCAACTCTTGCTATTGCTTCGTCTTAGGTCTGTCTATATCAGACCCAATGATTTTTTAATTTCTTCTTAATGAATGTGGAACGAATTTTTTTGGGGGGGAAGGAATTCTCTTTGATCCCACAAGCGACATATATGATTATGTCTCCTTTCTCGATTTCTTTATTCCTTTTTAGAAAACTAGATAATTAAGTAAGTTAAGGGGAGAGAGAGAGAGAGTAAAACAGAAAGTGGAAGGATTTTTTTAAGGAAGGATTTCTCCTTGCTCCCATATAAGATCTTCACTTGTCAGCAACTTTTGTCACAGCTGTTTATCTTCTTTCAACTCTGACTAAATTAGAACCCAACAATAGTCCTGTGGTAGTGGTACCTTTTTGTCTGTCAAATGGTACATTTTTTAAATTTTAGTTTAAATTTTATTTTTATTGAAAAACATTTCATTCATTCAATCAGTTAATAATAAAACAAATACGATTTGTTTTTTGTTTTTTCTTTCTTTCTGTTTAATTATTTTATTGGCAAAACACAAATAATGTAAGATACTTGGATGGACAGACAGACATATAAACAAATAAAACACACTTGAAACGCAAAATTCATGCCGCAATAATTAGTTAAGAAATCTAGATCATGGCAGCAAAATAACATTGTAACACAAACAGTTTTACAAATACAAATGTAAATTTGAAATACAACTACAAAATTGTTGAGAAAACCCTGAAGTTCTGAGAGGAGCTACCTGAACAAAAATATGGAAATTAAATTGGGTTTCAGAAGATCCAGCTTAAACATGAAACAAATGAATTATAAGCTAAACACTTTCCCTTATTCATATATTGAAAAAAATTTTTTTGGATAGGAGCAGGGGGGTCCTTATGCCCCTTAGAATTCAAAGATTAATTATTGGGAATAATGTATTCCTTTACAAGGGAACAATTAAAGTATGGGAGCTTAAAATTTAATTCTAATGTGAAAATATGTTTAGGAGGTTTAGGAAGCGCGGTAGTCCCCTGAATAAATATATTCGGGGTAACAGAAAGTCCCCATTGAAAGCTAAATTTAAAGAAATCGAAAAGCTCTTAATAAATATATTCTTCTTTCTAACGACGAACCAATGGGGTAAAAATTCATTGGGAGACAATTTTCCCCCAAATTCCTATCCAAAGAATGAAAAAGTATTAGATCTTTAATGTCCCTCCGATGAGGGAGAAGAACTGCTGGGGTCCACAAATTCATTAACTAACATATGCGTATGTATGCATTTCACATTCGCATCCATACAAACATGTTTGCACATGCAAACGAAATATAAATACAAGATAAATAAACTTGAGAGATATAAAGAGAGAGAACCCCAATGGGGAAATTTTAAAGGGGAGAAAAATCATCTTGAGATATACACCAAATGGCTGTGCGATTTTTAGGCAGTATTACGATATAATAGACATTCATAGATGGCGCTTCTGTTATTAAGTCTCAATAACGGGAAAACTGATTAAATCATAATTCAAATCATGGCACTGAAGGCCCTCATGGGACTGAAGGCCCTGCCGTGAACTAAAGTTACCGAAAAACTAGGCATAAGACCATCCACTGTAACCGCCTTCATTGGAAGAACTAATCGAATATAGGATGACATATTCACGCTTAGAACTGTTAACATATTTTAAACCATTTTTGGAACGAGGAAGTAATATTTTCTAATTAATCTGCCATGAAGCAGTTCAACTGTTAAAGATCTCTGATGGAAAGATCTTTTGATTAATTAAGAAACTGATATTTGATTGGAATCTGTAGCTGAAAATTGGCACAACGCGAAATGAAACAGGAATGTTATCTTCAGAGAGAGAGAGAATTTTTTGATCATCCAGGTTTCTAAATTGTATTGATAAGAATCTGAAACTGGAAATTACGATATTGCGAAGGGAATGGTAAGAGGAAATATGATCCATAAAGGTAGTTTGTAATGTGATCTTCAGAAAGAGTGAGGAAGTGTCTGAATAGAATCCAAAAATTTGTATATCATTATGGAAATAGTGATAGAACTTATTTTCTTTCAGTGTCGTATGCATGGATATGTGATCTTTATAGAAAGTGTGGAATTGTGATGTTTGGAGAGAAATGTGAGCATAAGAGAGCATTACGAAAGTGATCATTGAAGGGCGAAAGGTAAGTGACCTTCGGAATGCGGATGCTAATTGACGATACTCGTTAGAAAAAATTTGGCATCACTATCAGAGAGAGAGAGCTATAATTGTGATCATTGGATCCTTCTTGAGTGTATTTACCGATCTGATTATTTTTAACGATCGTGAAAAGTCCATATCTACGCAAAACAATTCCATGATCAAATGGGACCAAATGAATATCATTTTTCTTTTTCAGAGAAAGATATTTCTACCATAGAATTATCTGAGTAATTTTGATTCAAAAAGATCCTGAAAAGTATGAAATTATGATACTTTTAGTTACTCAAGAGTCTGAATTGTTTTGCTTTAAAACAGAAGCTAATGGACATGGTAAATGTGTTCTTTTCCGAGCATGTGATCTTCAAAGATAGAGAGAGAAAGGGGAATGTGATCTTAAGAGAGAGAGAGGGAAAGGGAGGGAGAAAAAGAGATAGAGAGGAAGAGAGAACGAAATGATATTTTCGTAGATCATTTAACCGATCTGATGACTGTGATTCAGGCGCCTGATCGCGAAAGATCTCATCAATCCATTGCTTTATCAGGAGAGAGGAAAGAATGTTATCTTCAAAGAGAGAGAGAGAGAGAGAGAGAGAGGGAGAAACGGAGAGTGTGAGAGAGAAAAAAATCGTTTGATTATCAGAGAGAGGGAAGAATGTAATTTTCACACAGAGAGATAGAGAGAAAGAGAGAGAGGAATGATATTTTCATAGATCACTTAACTGATCGGATGACCGTGATTCAGGCGCCTGATCGCGAAAGATCTTATCCATCTAGGTAATACAATGACATGATCAACAGGCTCAAAATGGATTTCTTTTGGCAATTTGGTTTATCAGGAGAGAGGGAAAAATGTGATCTTCAAAGAGAGAGAGAGCGAGTGTGAGAGGGAGAGAGAGAGAGAGAAAGGGAAAGGAATGCGTTTTTACTAGACCAATTAAATGATCTGTTGACTATCTGTGATTCAGGTGCCTGATAGCGAAAGATCAACTGACCCAAATTGGATTTATTTTCGCAATTGGGTTTTTCTTTCTGCTCTTCTTTTACACTCTGTTAACAATTATAAGTACATGTTTCATGTTTCTTTCAATTATTTCAGAATGAATATATTTTTTTCAGAAACTGAATTACAAATATATAATTTTAAAGAAGTGTTTCAGACTCACGTGTGTGTTGGCATGAAGATCTTAATTTTTATTTGTTAAAATTTTATTTATTTTTTTCGGTTACATAATTTTGTAATTTTTATTTATGTGTTGTTGTTGTTGTTGTTGGTTTTATACGTTATGATTATTTTGTTATTATTTTGTTTAAAAATATAAAGTAATTTTTTTCTTTAGTCAAATTTAATTGTTTAATTTTATTTTAGTCATATAAATATTCAGACCAAAATCAGTCAACAACAAGTTGGTTGGTCAGGGGATTAAAGAGAGTTAGACTGCAACACTGACAATTGCTTTGTCTGTCTGTAAGTCAGTCACTCATTTTAGTCATTTTGGGTAAATTAACGTGCTTTTTTTTTGTTTTGTCTATCAAGTTGCTTCAAATTGCGTAAAATTATGCGTGTCTGTAATTGAGGTTTTTTTTTATTCAGTTTTTTTATATTTTTCAAAATTTAAATAAAACTAACAAAATTTTGTAATAATAATTTTTTTTCTCTGAAAATAATGCACATTTAGTTTTTATGGTGCCTCCAAAAACAAAATTATTAAACAAAAATTATATTTTTTGTGGAAAAAAATTAAAGTCATAGTTCATGATAAAAATTATAGTTTTATATGCTGAACTTTAGCATAATGCAATAACAAAATTAGTAAAAAAATAATAATAATTAAGAAATAATTTACGAAATTTTGAAAAAAATAATTGAGACATAATAAAATATTATGAAATGTCATAGAAAATGTGACAGAGAAATCATTTTAAGGTTATAAATGTGACAATAAATTCAATGATATATCAAAGGAAAGCTAAGCATTATCATCCTCGCTATTACACTCTCTCTCTCCCTCTCTCTCTCCCTCTCTCTCTCTCCCTCTCTCTCTCCCTCTCTATTGGGCATGCAGCTCTTAGAATTACCTAAAACTTTAACTAAACAAATTTTTATATATCATTGGAAAGCTCTTCTTTTTCTTAATCTTCCTCCCAATTTCAATTTTCCTCCTTCTTTTCTCTAGAACGTAACTCCCATTTTCAACAGAGATTGTAAGACTCTCTCTGTAGCTCTTAGAACAACTTTTAACTTGAATTAAACAAATTTTTATATATCATTGGAAAGCTCTTCTTTTTTTAAATATTCCTCCCAGTTTTAATTTTCCTCCTTCATTACCGTAAAAATTTCCTCTAGAACTTAACAAATCTTGTTCCCAACACATTTAGAACTGAACCCCTTCAAACCGAAAAAAAATTTAAACAGAGATTTTCTCCGAGTTACAACCAGAATTTTTTAAATTTTTAAATATCAATGGAAAGCTTTTCACTTATCAAGAAATGTTGACTCTTTTCTCTCTCTCTCTCCCTCTTCACCTCTTTTTAAATAGTTTCCCTTCCCATTAAATTGACCCAATTTTATATATTTCAAATATTTCTCTTTTTGAGAATGGATTTGCTCTTTGTTAAAAAACAAATTCAAAACTTTTTTATATCATTGGAAAGCTTTTCTGTTTTTAATCACTTTACAAATCCTCCTAGAACTTAATCTCTTCAAACCGATCAAATTTAAAATATTGTACTTTTTCAAAAAAAAAAGATTTTCTCTTAGTTTAAAAGAGAAGCTATACTACTTTTATATATCATTTGAAAGTTCCTCTCTTATAAAGTAATGTTCACCTTAAGCTTTCTTTTTTTTAGTACAAAACTCTTAAAAAATCACTTTAATTCTATTTGACCCAATTTTATACATTTCAAACTATATCCCTTTTCCGCTAATCGATGTTCACTTTGTCCAAAAACGAATATCGAAAACTTTTATATATCATGGAGGGAGCTCACCTCTTTTCTTCTGCCAACCTTTATTTCCTCATTTCTTTAAATCACTTTAGAAATCCTCCTGACATCCCTCTTCAACAGAGTTTTTTTCCTAAGTTTGAAAGAGAATATATATAACTTATATATATATCATTTGAAAGCTCATCTTTTATAAAAATAAGCTGACTTTCTCTCGCTTTTGCTGTTCTTTTAGACAAAATCTCTTTTAAACTTAACCAATTTTATACATTTATATTTTATCTTTGTTTAAAAAAGGAAAATCTACAATTTTTATATATCATTGAAAAGCTTTTCTTTTGCCAAAGCTTCCTCTCAAACTTTTATGTTCTTATTTCTTAAAATTAGTTTTGAATCCTCTTAAGAACAATCAAACATTTTCATCAATATTTCTTTTTTTTTAAGATTTTCTCTAAGTTTAAAAGAGAGGATATAAAACTTGTATATACTATTGGAAAGCTCCTCGTTTGTGCTCTATATAATGCTATTTTTTAACTCTCTCTCTCTCTATCTATCTATGTATTTACTTATTTTATCTCTTAATATTTATTAAACCAAATTAATATAATTTTTCTCTATCGTTCTTTTCCTTATTCCAAAAGAGAATATTAACAAATTGTATACATCATTGGAAAGCTTAATTAGTATGTCTTTTAAAAATATAAAGTTATTAAAAAATTGTTAATTAATTAAATCCTCTCAACGACTTTAAAGTAAAAAATATAAAAAAATAATATTAATTCTTGTTATGTAACTCTCTTTAAATGGATTTTCTTTTAGACTAAAATAGAAAATTTTCAAAGTGAATATATCATTGGAAAGCCTTATTTATATAATTTATAAATAAATACTATTCTGATTAAATTTAATACCTTTAACTATTTCAAAGTTTAACTGATTTAATTTCATAAAAATGTTATTAGGAAAAAATTATATATTTTTTTGTGAAATCCAGACGGAAGGACGGACGCAATTAAACGGTTGAAGATGTATTTACAAATTCGATTGCTATAATTTCAAGTGGTGATAAGGATCTTCTTTTATTACGTAAGATCTTATCTTATTACATCATAGTAATAAAAAAAAAAAAAATATATAAGAACTTTTCGAGTTCTATAAAAATTTTATGAGGGAAATATAAGTAAAACTTTATAAAATCCAGACAGAAGGACGGACGTAATTAAATCGTTTAAGAAATTGTTACAAATTCGATTATTTAATTTCATGAAGTTATAAATTTCTTCTTCTATTACATAAGACATTTTTTTATTATATTACAATAAATAGTACAAACCAGCTTTATCAAAATGTAGGCTAAAAATTTTTAAGAGGAAAAAATGATAAAATTTTATTAAATCCAGACAGAAAGACGGACATATTTAAATCATTTAAAATATAGTATTCATATACTATTGATATAATTTCAAGTAGTGGTAAGAATCTTTTATTACTACATAAGACTATTTTGTCATTATATTACAATATTCTGTAGAATATAACTAACGAGATGTAAGGTATACAAATTTTATGAGGGGAAAATTAGCAAAATTTAATAAATCCAGACAGAAGGACGGACGTAATTATATCGTATATTATAGTCTCTAATATGATTCATATAGTTTTAAGTAGCGCTAAAAATCTTCTATTATTATGTTAAAATAATTAGTAGAAACTTAAGAACCTATGGAGTTTAAATTTTTCAAAATATTATGAGGGAAATTTATAACAAAAATGGATTCTTGTAAAATCCAGGCGATATGGAACCGTTAAGAATATCTTAAGGTAGGTAGGGGGAAGTAGGTATGGAAGGATGGTGTGCATTAATGAACACCTTCACTTGGTAACCTAAAGGTCCATTGTTATATATCTTAAGGAAATTTCACATAGCAAGGACTGGGGTATTCTGGAATCGATTTGGAGAAGTTGACGGACATTAATGTGAACAGAAGCGTAGTCTGTGTCTTTGCAAATTTGGGCACATTGTCCCTAAAACATCTCTATACAACAGACGATCAGTTTATACCGAAGATCAGTTCGAGAGAGAGAGTTGATATGTAGGTTTTCTCTTATAGTTTCATAGATATTCATGACGAAATACAGTTTAAACTCTAGTTTAGCTTGTATCTATTTATGTGTATGTATATGTAGGTCACATTTTTAATAAAGGCCAGATTCCCTGTAAAATTTCAGAAAATAATGCTACTATAACAGTATAAATTCATAAATCAATTTGAAAAGTTATATTAATCTGAAATTGGAAGTTTGGAAAAATGAATTTTTAAGACTTTTTCTAAAAAGTTGGCAACACTAATTTTTGGTTCTAATTTTTATAAAGAGATTTTAAAGTTTTATAAAGAGATCTTAATTAGAAAAAGTATAAACTTAATTTGAATGAGCTTGGATCAAAGATCTGCCCATAAATTCTAACCAAAGTTGTTTAATTTTACGAAAAAAATCGAAATAATTTTATTCAATACTCAAATCACAGAAATGGAATCATGTTTAAATTTCCCCTGATACATAGCTAAATATGTGGGCGAAACACCCAAAAAAAATTTTCTCTTAAAGGACCCTTATAAGAACAGGGTGATGATTTCAGTGAAACTAGTTAAATTTTGTAATATGAATTATATGACTGGAGATTTTGGGTATTTTTGTAGGGAAATATGGGAATTTTTTGTATTCCCTGTAAAATGGAAAAATTCCTACAAAACATATTAAAATTAGTATGAAATATCTTTAATCGTTTTAATTTTATTGAATTTCAAATATTGATATTTATTTTCCAAGAATTAACAAAAATTTTGAAATTTTAAGTTTTTTCATAAATTTTTGACAATAAAGATAATTAAGCAAATTTTTCTTTTAATATTATTATTCTGCAAGTTGTAACGTTTTAATAGATACCAAATACTTGGCTAAAAAGTTTATATCTAGGCTGAAATTTGAACCTAAACTAGGCTACCTCTAGTTAAAATTTAGCTATTTTTCATACATAGAAATTTTTAAAATAAAAAAAAAAAAATACAAAAAAAAATTACAAAATATTTAAATAGATTCATTAGATACATTCCTATTCAAATTGATTCGAATACCTTTATTCGATCACATAAACCCATTAAAAAAAAACAACAACAAATAATTTACTTCTTGAACTCGTACATGGCAACAAACAGAAAAAAAAATCCCAAAAACAATTAAACCAGAAATTATTCATCACATAAATAGAAAAAACAAAAATAACGAAAGTCCAACCGTACGACCCCCCCTTTTCCACCGAAAAAATAAAATTTAAAAATTCCACAAAAAATCACAACAACAACTCAAATCCATAACAAAAAAAAACTATCAAAAAAGTTAAAGTACAAAAATTTCATAAAAATAAAAATAAAAAAACTAAAATAGAAAAAAAAAACGAAAGAGGGAAAGAAAGAGTAAGACAAAAAATTGGCCAAGTGCAGTAGGCCATACAAATAGAAAAAGTGGGTCACAAATACAACGATAAAAAATTTAAATACAAAAAAAAAAAAAAAAAAACTACACACAACACAAAAGAAATCATATTAACTAGAGAAGTGTCACGAGAGAGGGGAGAGCGGGAGACGGGTGTTGGAATCTCTAATGATAAGTGAAGAGCCATAAAGCAAGAGAAAAATGATAAAGAGAAACTGAATAAAATAAACTCTTAAAACAAGATGTTTTGGATTTCGCAGAGGTTATGTGGGTGGCTGCTGGGTGTTTTAGAACTTTTTAACAAGACTATTTAAATGATCTTTTTTGAAATTAAATTAAAACTAAATAAATTAAAAAATTAATGATCGTAATAAAGCAGATAACAACAAAAGAGAAAATAGAAACTCTCTTAAATAAATCGCAGAGCTGGTAAATGCAATACTAATTTAAAGTCACTATAAACAATAACTAAACTATAATGCTGACCATAGAGTGACTTTATGGACCAGATAATTAATGGGACTATAGCCCACACTATAGACTATAGTTCATACTATATACTGATCTGTAGTGAAAACTATAAAATAACTATAACAAAACTATAATCCACACTGTAAAAGAACTAATACCTCTCTATAGTCCACTATAGACCAGAATATAGAGCAGAATATGTGTTGGACTATAAAGATCAAACCATATACAGGACTATATAGAACAGGTCACTTACTGGACTATATTGACCAGACTATAACTGAAATATTTAGACCAGACTATAAACTGGACTATAAAGACCAGACTATAAACTAGACTATAAAGACCAGACTACAAACTGGACTATAAAGACCATACTATGTAGTGGACTATAAAGACCAGACTATATAGTGGACTATAAAGATCAGATTATATAGTGGACTATAAAGACCAGACTAATATAGTGGACTATAAAGACGCAGTCTATATAGTGGACTATAAAGACCAGATAATATAGTGGACTAATGGAGACCAGACTATATTGTCCAGATTACAAACTGGACTATATAACCCAAACTATAAACTGGACTATAGCCCAGACTATAAAACTGGACTATATAGCCCAGACTATAAACTGGACTATATAGCCCAGACTATAAACTGGACTATATAAGCCCAGACTATAAACTGGACTATATAGCCCAGACTATAAACTGGACTATATTAGCCCAGACTATAAACTGGACTATAAAGACCAGACTATAAACTGGACTATATAGCCCAGACTATAAACTGGACTATATAGCCCAGACTATAAACTGGACTATATAGCCCAGACTATAAACTGGACTATATAGCCCAGACTATAAACTGGACTATATAGCCCAGACTATAAACTGGACTATATAGCCCAGACTATTAAACTGGACTATTAAAGACCAGACTATAACTGGACTATAAAGACCAGACTATAAACTGAACTATAAAGACCAGATTATAAACTGGACTATAAAGACCAGACTATAAACTGGACTATAGATACCCGGATTTAAACTGGGTTATATGGATCAGACTATAAACTGTAATATATAGGACCAGTCTAAATTCTAGACTATAGTCCAGTTTAAAGAGAGATTACTACTCTATAATACCAAATTATGTGCTAGACTATACACAATGGACCAAATATTGCACCAGACCACATGTTGGAATACAGACCGCTCTGTATTGGACTTTAGAATAAACTATATTTCAGAGTCTACGCAGCACTATAGCTCAGACTAAATACTCGACTATAGTCCAAATTATAGACTTCACTAGTATATAATCAAGAATAAACTGGACTACATTATATTATATAGTTCAGACTATTTACTGGACTATAGTATAAAATTAAGCCTATATATTATAGCATTTAGTTCAAACTATGTATTGGATTATAGTATATAGTCCAGGCTATGTATAATCTTTAAACCACTGGACTATAGCCTTCAGTCCAGATTATATATAGGACTATAGTCTTTTATATAGACTATATGCTGGCTATAGTCTTTATTAAATAATTTATTCTGGACTATAGTCTTGAGTGCAGACTATTTTTGGATTATAGTCTTTAGTCTAGACTGTATTCTGGACTACAGTATATTATACAGTTCAGACTATATTCTGAATATAAAGACCAGTGTGGACTAGAATATATTCCATATATACTGGCTATCTACAACATTATAGTCCAGATTATATACTAAACTATAGTCCAATATTCATAGTTTCGATAAAAAGTTTCATTAAGTCTTCTAAATTTCCAAATATGTGAAAAATTTCTACGAAATGTTAATAGTTGCTAAAATAAAGTTTCGTTGAGTTTGTCAAAATGTCCAAAATTATAAAATATTCCCTGATTCAATAAGCATTTTTAACATTTTTAACGAAATTATAAGAATCTTTAACGAAATATTTCTAGTTTCAATAATAAAGTTTCGTTAAGTTTTTTGAATGTGCAAAATTGATTATTTTTTTTAGGATTTATTTAATTATCTTTTTATATAAAACTAATATATTAAAATTTTTAACAAAAAATGTATAGTATCCAAAATAAAGTTTCGTTAAGTTTTTTAAATTTACAAAATTTAAAAATTTCTTCTGATTTAACTTATATTTTAAATGCTTTGAAGTAATATACAATAAAATTTAACGAAATAATTATAGTTTCCAAAATAAAGTTTCGTTAAGTTTTTTAAATGACCAAAATTAAAATTTTTTCTTCATTCAATTAACATTTCAAACGCAATGAACGAATATATAAGAAGTTTTTACGAAATGTGTATAGTTTCCAAAATAAAGTTTCGTTAAGTTTTTAAAATGACCAAAATTAAAATTAAAAAATTACTGATTAAATAAAGATATTTAATCAGTAATTTTAACGCACTAAACAAATATATTAAAATTTTTAATAATATGTGTGTAGTTTACAAAATAAAGTTTCGTGAAGTTTTTTTAATATGCAAAATTACAAGAAATTATCTTAATTCAATTACTAATTTTAACGTTTTAAACAAATATATTAAATTTGTTAATAATATGTGAGTAGTTTCCAAAATAAAGTTTCGTTAAGTTTTTTAAATTCATGAAATTGGCAAAATTTTATAAACTTGTTTAATATTTTAACGTTTAAAGCGACTATATTAAAAATTTTGTGTAAAGTTTCAAAAATAAAGTTTCGTTAAGTTTTTTAAATACTCAAAAATAACAAAATTTTCTTAATTACATTCAAATGTTTAACGTTTTAAGTGATTAAACAAAATTTTATCAAAAATCTTTAGAATCTTTTAAAAAAAGTTTCGTTAAGTTTTTAAAATGTCCAAAATAAATAAAATCTTCTTTAAATAAAATAAGTTTTTGTCCTTCTTAAAAAAATTTTCATTAAAATCCTTTATTTTCAAAATAATTAAAATTTCCTTAAGTTTTTCAAATCCCGATTTTCCATCCCTGTTAATTACTTTAAAAAAGTTTTAACCTTTTTCTAAATTTTAATCATAAATTTGTTTTCGTTTATACTCATTTATTCCCTTTGGTTTTTAGTTTAATTTTATTTACATGTTGTTTGTTGTTGTTTTCACAACAACTACAACAACAATTTCCATATAGAAGTTGAATAAAAATTAAACTTATCGCTGGTTTTATCTGTCACTTTATTTTAATCACGTTTTATTTTTGTAATATTACATAATTTATTATTATTGTTATTGTTTTGTTATTGTTGTTGTATATTTTATTTTTATTAACATTTTCACAAATACAAGAACAACAATAATAATAACAATAACAATACCTGTGTCATCAAAAACGTCATGAAATCTAAATACAGTTTTATTTTTTGTACGAAATATTATGGTCGGTCAAGCCCGACAAGTGTATACCCTACACCACTTTGTTGATAACAAATGACAGGAACGACCCTCGTATAATTTGTTTTTCTGATTTTCAATTAACTTTAAAAATCATAACTTTCATTATGACATTAACATTTTTGTGAAATTTAAGCGCTTTTAAGCGAGTTTATATCGGTTGAGCCGACCCTCGCATAATTTTGAATATCATTTTTAGATTATATTTATCTCAATTCGACCAGTTGTTATTACAACAGCAAAGTTTATATGACATTTAAGTCCTTAAAGGTCATATTTGGAATAGTAGTTGTATGGGACCTATGAGAAATAATGGACCAACCACAGTATAATTTGGCATTTCGGTTTGGTATATCATAACACCTATTTCTGTTAAATTTCGTTGAAATCACTTTATACTTAAGACTTTTTGACCTTAAACCTCCATAACGGGAGAACATTTGTATGGGAGCTACCTGAAGTTTTAAACTGATAATGACCAATTTCAATAGGCTTCGTCTATTTCGTATGATTTAAAATTTCGAACTGACGGAGAGAGTGGAATCCACCCATGACGAGAGGATATTTGAATGGGAACTACCTGCAACATTGGACGGAATATGACCAATTTCAATAGGTTTTGTCCTTAAGCAAAAATATTATTTTATCATGATATCTTTAGAATTGCGACCTGGTCACATGCACAGCCAACCAGTCACACGAACGGAGAGGGTTGAATCCACTCGGGAAGTGATTTTGTTTAAATTTCATTGAAGTCACTTTATATTTAAAACTTTTATAACCTTAAAACCCCATGACTGGAGAACTCTTGTATGGGAGTTACCTGCAACATTGGTCCGAATATAACCAATTTCAATAGGTTTCGTCCTTGAGCAAAAAAAATCAAAAATATAGCAAAA
>PYHX02000413.1:81010869-81041863 GCA_004302925.2 Cochliomyia hominivorax | reverse complement strand
TTAAGTGGAAAAAAGTTCATTGAGGGAGAGAACGAATTGATTTGATAAAAAGAATTATATTTTTTTATGGCCCCTTAGATGATTCCTTTTTGGCGTTACAAACGATATGACAAAGTGAGTAAACCCTCATCAGAACTTGTGGTGGTGGATGGTATAACAATAAAATCCGATAGATTTATAAATCATTTATTATGTTGACGAATTTTTGACGATTTCAAAACGAAAACTTGATTTTCTTTCCTCCGAAATTTAACGATTTTTGTCTAAATTTATGGGCAACTATGGCTAAGTGTACCGAGAAGTTTCCTATTTCAAAATCAGTAAAATCAATTTAGTATCTTAAAAGATATAGACTGATATCAAGAGAAGATTATCCATAGATTTAGCTGGTTTTTGGATTCTTACTTACGCCACAAGTGGAGTAGATAAGTTATTCCTTGTTCCATGTGTAGAAGGCATCATCTAAGACTCTATAATACATATATATTCTTGCATTAAATCAAAATCTGAGTCGATCTGTCCATCTGCCCGAGTGTCTGTCTTTTGTTGGCACTCTCGCAACCACAATAATTGACAGAGCTCATTGAAATTTGACCTGAGTATTATTTTGTAGTCTTGAGAAGTTGCCTATTTAGAACCAGCAAAATCTGTTCAGTATATTAAAGATATAGAACGTTATCTGCGACAAGCTCTAAGTTTAAGCGACAAACTTTCGAAAAATTTTGAATTATAAATCGAAAAGTGAAATTAAATTCTGTCGTAATATTAAGTTATATGTACTTATTATCAGTCCAGATATATATATATATATCACAAAATCGGTTCAGTAGAAAAAAAGTTATAGACAAAAATATAACTTATTTATGAGTCATTAAATGTTACTGTGTAATAACACAAATGTATATTGTGAGTGTGTTTGTACGAACATATCCCATAGACTTCACACTTATTTGTGTTGAAGGGTATTAAAGATTCGGCATAACGAATAAATAATTTTTACTTGTTAATTTTACAACTTAATTATTGTATTTGTTTATTATTTAATAATTAAAATAAATAAAGTTATCAAACAATTATTTTTTCAGTCATCTTGTTAATTTGTGGCCAAAAACAAATAATAAAATAAAATCCCAACCCTGTAAGTTATTTTTAGCTTAATTTTTTTTCAAATCATTAATCAATAAAATTCAAGAAAAAAAATATAGAAACAAATTCAAATTAATAATAAACCATGAATTATTTTAAATACAAATACATATGTACGTTTTGAATCATGCAACTCGTACATTACATTACACCACACCCCTTTTTGTCTGGGTAATTAATAACAAATAAAAATTTATGTGAAAGAAAGAAACAATTAAAATAAAATTTGTCTTAGAGCACAATTCACATAAAATAATGGCAAAGAGATTTAAAGGAAGTTCGAACCAAAATATCCGAATCTTGAAATATTCGGTCGGCTTCAGCTCTCGAGTCATTTGAATCTTCGGTGTCATCAAGTAAATTGAATTCTTTATTTAAAATTCAAATTCTTACTGTTCGAAAGATGATCAATTGTTAGACCAAGATTTTGATGGGGAAGCAAAGTTGAAAACTCTTTTGGCACACTATTCGGTTCCCAATATTGGCTTGTTAAGACTTCTTAATTTTCTTCCAATATGAGCCGAATTAAACTCAGGGCAAATTCATAATAATAAATCAAATATTTAATGATTTTAAAAACTAAAATCTAACGAATTTAACAGCCGAAGCTACAATTACAGCTAACCGAAACTACAGTGAAAAACAGCTAACCGAAGCATCTACCGCAGAGTCAAACGAAATTAAAATGCAATAAACAATCTACCGAATTTTATTTATTATAATGTCGAATTCGGTGTGCTAAACAGAGAGCCAATGATACGTTCGCAAAATATTCGGCCAAAGTGGATGTCACCGAACAATCAATCCAAACCACAGTAATAAGCAGTCAACCAAGGCCTCCAAACGACATCATTTCGCCATTGCAAACAAGTAGTTAAAGTTGATATCACAGATCAATCAACCGAAGCCGAGGAACAATCGAAGTACAAAGTTCTCCTCTGTCGTTCGGAAGACGTTCGAGCTAATTTGCCCAGCAACTGAAATAATTGAAAGTTTAGGAGGATTGAGCAAATCAAGACACGATCGTTGTTGAAAATAGACTGCCGAAACCGTCATAGTAAAGAGTGAATAGGAACAGTCAGCCTGATGTTGCTATGCAAAATACTCCTCAGATATTCAGAACAGATCAGATTTTTAAAGTGAAAAAAATAGAAACTGAATGAGAACTAAGCCACGATCGTTGTGGCAAGTAGACAGCCGAAACCGTCATAGTAAAGAGTGAATAGGAACAATCAGCCTGATGTTGCTATGCAAAATGCTCCTCAGATATTCAGAACAGATCGTATTTTTAAAGTGAAAAAAATAGAAATTGAAGGAGAACTGAGCGAGAACCTTGTGGTAATTAGTCTGCCCATGCACTGCCACCAATCAACCGAAGTTGTGTGTGCAAGTTGCACTTCTTTTGTTCGGAAAACGCCCGAGCACTAGAGAATATGCGATTGATTTTACGTCATTAGTTCCCACGGAATTAAGACAATTTATACAACTATTTTTATTCAATTTAATATCGATTAATTACTAAATCAGAATTGAGCCTGTCAACGTGAAGTTTTTGCGAACAGTTTGGCGAAGCTGCAACAAGGTCGCTGATTCATATACAGACATTCCAAAGTTGCTCAAGTTACTCCCCCAAACACTTGGGATTAGACCTGAGTAACAGAATGGTTCTCTTGGATTTTACGTTCTTGTTGGTAAGAATTTCTTTTGGGAAACATTCATCAATCAGGAAATTGCTTTGGTAAAAAGATGGACCAAGTTATTTAAACAAACCCATTTTTCAAAATATGTTCGATGAAGAAAACTTCTTATATTTTCTCAGAGACTTTTTCCTGAACGTTCTCCAATAAATCTTTAAAAAATCAATAAAATTTAGGCCTGACTTGGAAGACTTCTTCGGTGGTATTCCCGATTTATGACCATTCAATAAAAGTCAAAGGTTCCTTCTCAAACATCCTGAATTTACTTCCAATGAAACCTCTTTTAGTTTCAAAAATTCGTTACTTTTAAAGTATAACGCAAAGCTTGAGGCATAAATAGTCGCAAGACTTGACAGTAACCTTTTGGTTCCATTCATATAGATTCCAAATCTCTAACTTTGGAATAATTTATTGACATTTCAATCGTAAACTCTTAATGATAAGTAAGAAACGTCTTATTTTTAAATAAACGCTTTTAAAGACTTCCGGACTTCCTTCACTCGAAAGTTGAGGAAACATGTCACGTCACGTCAATTTTCAAATTATATTAATCTTCCAGTATGTTTCAAATAAAAACTCAACAATTTTCTCAAAGGACGACTCTTCCTCACTTCTTCTAACTGCGGAAATCGACCAGCAGAAGAACAATTACAAAGATTCATTTTTGACCTAAATGAGTCAAGTACACTTTTTTGTCCCTCGATTGGTGGTCAACTATTAGCAGTTCCCTCGTCTTTTGTTGTGATTTAATGCTTAGATTCCCTTGAAACGTTGTTTTTGGAACCAATTTAAAGCAGTTGACTTTGAAATGTCTAAATGAGCGAATTAGTTGCTTAGAAACTGTAGCATACAGAAGTTTTGAGGTTACAATATTTTTAATAGAAGTAAACCGATCTGTTTTCCATAGATCTGAGGTCATTTTTCTTCTTAGTACAGATCTCATGAAACAGCGCCCTCTTTGATTGTTGTTGTGGCTGTGTCATTGATAATATTCCAATTTTCCTTATAAAATCTGAAAGAAGACGAAAGGTTTTCTTGTATAACTCTTTAAAAGATCAGTGGAATTATGTTTTTCTATTGAATTAATTGCTCTTCGTCAGCTATGCACTAACATAATGAGGGTAGGGCTTCATCTGATGATGTAGTAGTGGGACATATGGTTTCCTACTTTTCCATCGTGGCCGTTATCAGATTCTTTCCCCAAAATAGGGAAAGTATATTTTTTTTAAAAGAAGAAGAAGAAGAAGAAGAAGAAGGAGAAGAAGAGAAGCTGAGTAATTGCTATAATTCCAATACTAATTGCGAGATTTTCTTTATTTTGACTTTTAACATTTCAAAACTTTACAAAAGAAAACCCTTATTAGTTCACATTTTTATGCCCATAACTCTGTTATTTATGTTTAAATTTTTATAATTTTTAAAAAACATGATTAAGAACACTATAACTTTTAATATGATATATCAAACGTTTATCTAAGACAACCGATAGTTCTACAAATCCCACTGCAATATGACATTCATTTTATAAAAGAAAAACCTTTAGTATTTACCTCATTATGCCTGTAACACTGTTATATATGTTTGAATTTTAATAATTTTTGAAAACATTATTAAGAACACTATACTGTAACACTAAAATGATTTTTCTAATAAATATCTCAGATATCGGAGAGTTTTATAAATCCCTTTTGAACATAATATTAATTTTATAAAAAAACTTTTTGTTGAAAAACCTTTAGTATTTTTATCTTCTTATGACTATAACTCCATTATTTATGTTCGAATTTTTAATACCATAATTAAGAACACTATAACCTTTAATATGATATATCAAACGTTTATCTAAGACAACAGAGAGTTCTACAAATCCCACTGCAATATGACATTCATTTTATAAAAGAAAACCTTTAGTATTCACATTCTTATGCTTATAACTCTGTTATTAATGTTTCAATTTTTATAATTTTAATAAATCTTACTAACAACACTATAACCTTTAAAATGATATCTCTGTTATCGACGTGTTTTATAAATCCCATATCAATATGATCTAAATTTTATAAAAAAATAAAGTATATATTTTTTTATAGTTTTTTTTTATTTTTTATAGTTAACATTTTAAAACTTTTAAATATGTTTTTTTAAAATCATTACAAAATGTTTTCACCTTTTCAAGCAGACATAAAAATTCATAAAGCTCTCACTATTTTCACTCAATTTGATTTATTTATTTATTTACAATTGATGTAATAAATTATATAAGTTACGAAAAACAAAAAAACAAACATAAAAATTAAACTTTACACGCCCACCTTTACAAACATCATCCAAAAAAAAAAAAAAAATTGTTTTTTGAAATGTAATGGAAAATTTCAACACTTTTTGTTTTTGTAACATAATAAAAAAGCAACAACACTTAGTTGTATCCATTAAACTAAATTTTATAGTAGAAGTTTTTTTTTATTTTTGTTTTGTGATTTTTATACGACATAAACGCTAAAAATGGTTTATGAGTTTTATGGCCCATAGTACCAACACCAGCACCACCAATACAACAACAATAACAATAAAACATTTTCGAAAACATTTTAATCAACACGTATATTTTCCCAACTTATTTATTATTTTTTTTCGAATCTTTTTCAACACTTTTTTTTTAAAAAACATCTAAATTAACTTTTTCGTTTCGTGAATTTTTAGTGTGAATTTTCAAATAAAATTTATGAGATGGAAATTTTTATATTAACAAAACGTTTATTTCCTTTACAAACAAAAAATTAAATTAAGAAAATTATTTCTAAATATGATTTATAAAGACAAATTAACAGTTTTATTTTGTAAAAAAATAAAACAAAATTAATTTTGAACATAAATTAATTAAAAAAAAAACACGATCGCCTTCTCAAGCTTATAACTCTGTTATTTATGATTCAACTTTAATAATTTTAAAGACCATCACTAACAACACTATAACCTTTAAAACGATATATCAAACCTATATCTAAGATATCGGCGAGCTATATATATTCCTTTTTAACATGATATTTAATTTTATAAAGGAAAATCTTTAGTATTCACATTATTATGCCTATAACTCTCTTACATATGTTTCAATTTTCATAACTTTTATTAAAATAATTAACAACACTATAACCTTTAATACGATATCACCAACAAATATCTCAGATATCGCAGAGTTTTAGAAATCCCATTTGAACATAATATTAATTTTATAAAAAAAATTAAATAAACTTTTTGTTGAAAAACCTTTAGTATTTAGCTTTTTATGCCTATAACTCTTTTATTTAAGCTGCAATTTAAAAAATCTTTAAAGCCATAATTAATAACACTATAACCTTTAATATGATATATGATAACTTATATCTAGGACAACGGAGAGTTTTACAAATCCCACTTCAAAATGACATTAATAGAAAATCTTTAGTATTCACATTCTTATGCCTATAACTCTGTTATAAATGTTTCAATTTTTATAATTTTTATTAAACTAATTTACAACACTATAACCTTTAATAAGATATCACCAACAAATATCTCAGATATTGCAGAGTTTTAGAAATCCCATTTGAACATAATGTTAATAATATAAAAAAAATTAAATAAACTTTTTGTTGAAAAACCCTAAGTATTTGCCTCCTTATGCCTACAACTCTTTTATTTACGCTCCAATTTAAAAAAATCTTTAAAGCCATAATTAAAAACACTATAACCTTTAATATTATATATCAAACGTATATCTAGACCACGAAAGAGTTCTACAAATCCCACTTCAGTACGATATTCATTTTATAAAAGAAGACCTTTAGTATTCATATTCTTATGCCTATAACTTTGTTATTAATGTTTCAATTTTTATAATTTTTATTAAATAAATTATCTCAGATATCGGAGAATTTTATAAATTCCATTTAAACATAATATTAATAATATAAAAAATTAAATAAACTTTTTGTTGAAAAACCTTTATGCTTATAACTCCATTATTTACGCTCCAAAAATTTTTAATACCATAATTAATACCATAATATAGTATTTAATATATCAAACGTATATCTAAGGCAACGATAGAGTTTTACAAATCCCACTTCAATATGATATTCATTTTATAGAAAACCTTTAATATTTACCTTCTCATGCTTATAACTCTTTTACACCATAATTACTAACACTATAATCTTTTATATGAAAAATGTCTAGTATATATCTCAGATATCGGTGAGCTATAAAAATCCCAATTCAAAATGCTATAAATTGTATAAAAAAAAAATTATAATTTGTCTTCTTGGGCTTATAACTCAATTATTTATGCTCTAATTTTAATAATTTTTAGTACACCAATCTGTAACACAATAACCTTTAATATGATATATCAAACCTTTATCTATGATATCAAGGAGATTTATAAATCCTATTTAAACATGCATTTTGTTAAAGAAATTCTAGTATCTGCATTTTTACGACTATAACTTTAATATTTATATTCTAATTTTTTATAACATTCATTGTGACGAACTTTGGGACTGTAGGCTTTAATATGATATATAAAATATATATCTAAATTATCGATCTTTAATAAGATCTGCATTTGAACATAAATAGACTTTTTTAAATTATTCAAAAATAACATAAATTGTAAGTTTAATAACTCCTTAATTTGTGCTTTAATTTTAATCATTTTCGGTACCCCAATTCTTAAAACTATAGTCTTTAGTATGATATATAAAATATATATCTAAGTCATTTAAGTTCCACTGTAACCTAAATTTTTTGAACATACAGAGAATTTTTGTAATAAATACTTTAAATTGTCTACGTCGAAACCCCCTTATTTATGCTTCAATTTTAGGAATTTTCATAATCCAGATTCTATTAAATATAGTTTCTTAGAAATGTAGTTAACATGATATCTGAAATATATATCTCGGGTTCAATTTTGAGTCACATTTGAAGTTACAAAGAATATTTTTTTAATTAATTTTTTTCTAAATTCTGAGTTTATTAACTCCTTAGATTATGCTTCAATTTCTATGATTTTTAATGCCCTGATTCTTAAAACTATAACCTTTACATTGACATTTTAAATATATAAATCCAATATAACGGGTTAAATTATGGTTCATATTTGAACATAAAAATATTCCTTTTTTTATTTTATTTTTTCTTTTTTTCAAGAATTTCTTTAAGTCGTTCGTTTGATGACTCCCTGACTTAACTTTTTAATGCATTTCAAATATCCAGTTTCCTGAAACTATAGTTTTTAACATGATATCGGAAATATATAGCTGAGTTATAGAATTCTGAAATAAAATATATTGGAACGTGAAAAGAATTTTCTTTTTTATTGAACAATAAAGAAATTTATTCTTAAATCTTTTTTACTTCATAACTCCCTTATTTATACTGCAAATTTATTAATTTTCAATACGCTGTCTCTTGAAACTATAGCCTTTAGTACGATATATAAAATATATATTTAACTTATCGGAATTCATTATAAATCATATTTCAAATAAGAACATTTACATTTTTTTATTCAAATATTTTTTAAACTTTTGTTTAATAACTACTAATATTATGCTACGATTTTGATAAATTTTAAGCCATTGATTCCTAAAACTATACACATTTAAATGATATAGAAAAAATATTCCAAATTTGTTGGGTTTAATTGTGGGACTCGTTTAAATATTTTTTAATAATGTTTTAATTTAATTTAAAAAAAATTCAAATCGATTGCTTTATACTTCCCCCATTTATCCTTTAATTGTAAAAATTTTTTGTACCCTGATTCTCAAAATGATAAGCTTTAAAATGATATATAAAACATATATCTAAGATATCGGGTTTCACTTCAAACCACATTCAAACGTAAAAACCAGTTTATGTTTTATATAAAATTATCTAAAAGTTATTTAGTTCATAACTCCTAAATTTATGCTTCAATTTTAATAAAATTCAAAGCCCTGATTCCTTATACTGTAACCTTTAATATGACATCTGAAATATATACCTCAGTTATCGGTTTCAGTTATGATTCTCATTTAAACATACAACGATTTTTAATTTTGAAAAAAAAAAAACTCTAAATAATTGTTTCTTCAATTTATTATTTCAACAATTTTATTTATTAAATATTTTTTTATATCTATTTTATTATTATTTTTTTGTTAATTATTTGTTGTTTTGTTAACCTTGAAATCGAAATCTAAAACCTCATTTATGTGTGTGTTTTTAGAAATAAAATTGCAAAAAAACATAAAAAATCAAATAAATAAATTAGTAATAAATGTTTTAATAGACCTAGATTTTGTTTATAATTTTTTTCTACATAAAAAACCTTTGCTCACATGAAATAGATACAAAAATATAAAAAAAAACTAATTAAAAATTTAAATTATAAATTATAATTAAAAAAATAATATTCGAAAAATGTTTAAACACAGTTTATTATTTATGTTCTTCCTTCCACCCTCTTTCCAAAAAATTATACAAAAAATAGATAAAATCACTAATACAGAATTAAACTAAACCTTAAAACGAATATATATTTCAAGACCCCAAACGAATCTGACTCAATTTAGCAATGTTAGACTGTCTGTCCTTCTGTCTGCTGCTGCTAAAGATTTTCGTCCAACAAATAATAAATTAATTCAATGAAATTTACTTCGAATGTTTTTTAACCCTTAAAGAAGCAGAATGATAATAGATCAACTTTTTATATAACATGAGAATAAACCCATTGAGAGTACATATTTTGAACCTCAAAAAAATCCGAGCCGATATAGCAATGTTAGTCTTGTCTTTCCGTCTGTCCGTTTTATGCTTCTAGTCTCAAAAAAACTAAATTTCTTTTCAATTAATTTTTGTTAATCGAAAATTTCTTTTCTTTAAAGGATTTTTTGGATTTTTTAGAGAAAATTTCGTATAAATTATATTTTAAGATAAAATATTCTTATAAATTTTTTAAGAGAAAACAGTTTCACAAATTTTCATTTAAGAGCAAATTTTCTTACAAATTTTTATTTAAGGGAAAATTTTTTCATAAATTTTCATTTAAGAAAAAATTTTCTCAAAAATTTTCATTTAAGAGGAAATTTTCTCAAAATTTTCATTTAAGATAAAATTTTCTCTATAGATTTTTATTTAAAAGAAAATATTCTCACAAATTTTCATTTAAGAGAAAATTTTCTTATACATTTTTGTCATTTAAGAGAAAATTTTCTCATAAATTTTCATTTAAAAGGAAATTTTCTCACAAATTTTCATTAAAGAGAAATTTTTTCATAAATTTTATATTAAGAGAAAATTTCGCATAAAATTTCTCTTAAGAGAAAATTTTGTATAAAATTTCTTTTAAGAGAAAATTTCATAAATTTTCCTTTAAAAGATATTTTCTCATAAATTTTCCTTTAGGAGAAAATTTCTCATAAATTCTCTTTTAAGAGAAAATTTTCTCACAAATTTTCATTTAAGAGAAAATTTTCTCATAAATTTTCATTTAAAAGAAAATTTTCTCACAAATTTTCATTTAAAAGAAAATTTTCTCACAAATTTTCATTAAAGAGAAATTTTTTCATAAATTTTCTATTAAGAGAAAATTTCGCATAAAATTTCTTTTAAGAGAAAATTTTGTATAAAATTTCTTTTAAGAGAAAATTTTGTATAAAAATTCATTAAGGAGAAAATTTAATAAATTTTCCTTTAAAAGATATTTTCTCATAAATTTTGTTTTAGGAGAAAATTTCTCATAAATTCTCTTTTAAGAGAAAATTTTCCATATAATTTTCCTTTAAGCGAAAATTTTCCATAAAATTTTCTTTTAAGAGAAAATTTCCCATAATAAGATTTTTTTATAACAAATTTTGTCTTAAGATTAACTTTTAATAGAAAATTTCTCAGTCATTTTTCTCAAGAAATTTCTGTTTCTCTCAAATTCCTTTTAATAAAAACTTTCTCTTTTGATTTTCTATTAAAAGAATCTCGTTCATTGTTGCTTTAACAGAAAATTCCTCTTTAGGTTTCTTTTAACAGAAAATTCCGTCTTCAGTTTTATTTTAATAGAAAATTTCTCTTTCAATTTTCTTTTAATAGAAAATTTCTCTTTTTATTTTCTTTTATAAAAATACTCTCTTTAATTTTTTTTGATTGAAAATTTCTCTTTATATTATTAGGAGAAACAAACTATCTCTAAATTTTCTTTTTATAAAATATTTCTTAATATGAAATTTCTCTCTCAATTTATTTTAAATAGAAAATTTCTTTTTCAATTTTATTAAAATTTGTTTTACTAAAAAATTTCTCTCTCAATGTCCTTTTAATAGAAAAATTTCGCTTTCAATTTTGTTAATGGAAAATTTCTTTTTATATTTTCGTTTAATATACAATTTTTCCTTCGAATCTCTTTTAAAAGAAAATTTCTCTTTCAATTTTTTTCTTAAAAATTTTCTCTTTAATTTTGTATTAAAAATTTTTTAAGAGAAAAATTATTTTTAATTTTCTTTTTATAGAAAATTTCTCGTTTAAAATTAGTTTAATTATAAAATTTCTCTCTCATTTTCCTTTTTATAGAAAATTTCTTTTTATAGAAAATTTCTCTTACAATTTTCTTTTTAAAGAAAATTTCTCTCTCAATTTTCTTTTTATAGAAAATTTCTCTTAAAAGTTTCTTTTTATAGAAAATTTCTCTTACAATTTTCTTTTTTAGAAAATTTCTTTTACAATTTTATTTTATAGAAATTTTCTCTTACAATTTTATTTTATAGAAATTTTCTCTTTAAATTTTCTGTTTAAGAAAATTTCTCTTTTTTTGAAAATTTCTGTTTAGAAATCTTAAGGGGAAAAAATAATTATTTTTATAGAATATTTCTCTTGTAAAATTTCTATTAATATGAATTTTCTCTCTCTCAATTTATTTGAAATGGAAATTTTCTCTTTCAATTTTCTCTTTCAATTTTCTCTAAAATTTCTCTCAATTTTTGTCAATTTGTTTACTGTTTTTCTCTCTCTTTTTAGAGAAACAGGAAATTAATTTTCATAAGATTTTGAAATCAGTTTTTTTTTTTATTTTGACTCAACACAAATAACAGGAATTTCACGTGAATAAATATTGAAAATTTATTTAAAAACAAATATTGAAAAAAAAAAAAAAAACAACGAAAACAAAAGGGAGTCATAAAATATACAGTCAGCGCCAAAATATAAATGAATTTATATTATTTTTTCTGTTGTCTGTTAATTATGACAAGATTTGCATTAAAATTATTTTTTTTTTATTAATAATTTTGTTGTTGTTGTTTCTTCTTAATCGACTGCGAAAAAAGTAGGTTACGAGGCCACAAAACAAAACAACTTAAAACTCATATGCAACCGATTTTTTTATTAAACAATTTTTTTTTAATTTTTTATTTTAAGTTTGTAATTGAGATTTTGTTTATTTGTGTGTAGAGTTTTGCTGTTGTTGTTGTTGCTTTTTATATTTATTTAATTTTTATTTATTATAAGAAGCTAAAAATAAAATTCAAAGAAAAAACAAAAAACTTCAGGTATGAGTATGAATTTTTAATGTTTTTTATGTAAATTTTATACAAAACAAAAATTTTAACGTTCATAAATTTAAGTTTATGAAGTTTTTGAAACAGTTTAATCTAAGAAGGGACGTATAGCCACGGGGGCAGGAAGGGTCATCGTAAAAACTAGAGTATTTTTTGATTATAAACGATAACATTCTTCTCATTTTACAAGGGGCTTTAAAATTATGTAAATTTTGAAGTGAATTGTTTCAGAACACACAATTCCTCAACACCCTGTTATTGCAAAACATCAGCTACAGGGAGTCACATCCTTACTCATCGTATTATAGAGGACAAATCTTTAAGCTTTTTACCAAAATAAATATTATTTTTACCTTAATAATCAAAAATTTCAAAAACAAGTAAGAATGAAACGGTTATGCAACACCCTACACCACAGTGTTGGCTAAAAAATGGTAGAAAGTGATTGTGAGTAGAACGGTATACTTAAAGGTGGGTTTATGTTACAAACATCATCACAAAAGCATAATAAAAACATTTTTTTTAACATTCTAAAGGGACATTTTAACTCTGAAGTGAATTGTTTTAGAACACACAATTCCTCAACACCCTGTTATTTGAATACGGCAGCTAAAAGGTGTCACATCGTTACTCATCGTATTATGGAGGACAATTTTATTAAGCTTTTAACCAAATTATTTTTGCCTCAATAACATTTTGGAAAAAAAAATATTGTTTTGTCATTAAAATATTTTCGCAATTTTCGAAAAAATGCAATTTTTTAAATGCAACAAAAATTCAGTGAATAAAATAAAGAAAAAAATGAATATGCATTTTGTTAATACCTGGAAATTAATGAGACCCCCACTGACTTTTAAAATACCAAAATCATTTTTTATTTTCCAAATTTTTTTTCAACACATCAAGATCGCCATTTAGTTGTTGTCATTCGATTTTTTTGTAAATTCAACGAATCACTTTTTTAAATAAAATAAAATTAAATTAAAATTGTCATTTTGGTTAAGTATTTTTGTCAACTTCTAACCAAAAATTTTTGGCAACAGAAAAAAATCTAGATTTGCAAGTCAGTTTTGAGCCAAAAAAAAAAAAAAAATAATAATAAAAAATTTTATAATTTTTAATATAAAAATAATAAAAATATATGAATTCTCTCTTAACCGAAATTTTCTATAAAGAGAAAATTTTTAAATTGGAAACAAAATTTAAAAAAAGAAAATTTAAATAGAAATTTTTTGTTAAAAGTAAATATAAAAAAATCTCTTAAAAGCCAATCGAAAGAGAAATTTTTTATTGAAAGAAAATGGAGAGAAATTCATTTTTCTTTAAGAAATTCCAAAGAAATATTTTCTTTTGAAAGAAAATTAAAAAAAGAAGAAAAATTATCTGTTCAAAGAAAATTTGTTAAAATAAAATTTTAGAGAAATTTTCCTGCTAAAGAAAATTAAAGCGAAATTCTCTTTCAGAGAAGATTAACAACAAGTTTCTTTCAACAGAAAATTTCACAAACATTCTTTTTTCTAAAATGAACTTTGAAGTTTTTTATCTGCAAAGAAATTTTCAAAAAAAAAAAAAAAAAAATTGTTCCAATTTTTTTCTTGTAGATTTTTAAAGAGAGAATTGTCGCTTATAGAAAATTTTGAAACGCAAATTTTTTCTTATTAAAAATTATTTCCTTATGAAAAAAATTTTATAGAAATTTTTGAAGAGAAATTTGTATCTTATAGAAAATTTTCTGTAAAGAAAATAAAAAGAAATAAAAAAGAAATTTTCTAAAGGAAATTTTCTAAAAGAAATTTTCTAAAGAAAATTTTCTAAAAGAAATTTTCTAAAGAAAATTTTCTAAAAGAAATTTTCTAAAGAAAAATTTCTAAAAGAAATTTTCTAAAGAAAAATTTCTAAAAGAAATTTTCTAAAGAAAAATTTCTAAAAGAAATTTTCTAAAGAAAATTTTCTAAAGGAAATTTTCTAAAGAAAATTTTCTAAAGGAAATTTTCTAAAGAAAATTTTCCAAAGGAAATTTTCTAAAGAAAATTTTCTAAAGGAAATTTTCTAAAGAAAATTTTCTAAAGGAAATTTTCTAAAGAAAATTTTCCAAAGGAAATTTTCTAAAGAAAATTTTCCAAAGGAAATTTTCTAAAGAAAATTTTCCAAAGGAAATTTTCTAAAGAAAATTTTCCAAAGGAAATTTTCTAAAGAAAATTTTCTAAAGGAAATTTTCTAAAGAAAATTTTCTAAAGGAAATTTTCTAAAGAAAATTTTCTAAAGGAAATTTTCTAAAGAAAATTTTCTAAAGGAAATTTTCTAAAGAAAATTTTCTAAAGGAAATTTTCTAAAGAAAATTTTCTAAAGGAAATTTTCTAAAGAAAATTTTCTAAAGAAAATTTCCTAAAGGAAATTTTCTAAAGGAAATTTTCTAAAGAAAATTTTCTAAAGGAAATTTTCTAAAGGAAATTTTCTAAAGAAAATTTTCTAAAGAAAATTTTCAAAAGGAAATTTTCTAAAGAAAATTTTCAAAAGGAAATTTTCTAAAGAAAATTTTCAAAAGGAAATTTTCTAAAGAAAATTTTTAAAAGGAAATTTTCTAAAGAAAATTTTTAAAAGGAAATTTTCTAAAGAAAATTTTCTAAAAGAAATTATCAAAAAATTTTCTGAAAGGAAATTTTCTAAAGCAAATTTTCTAAAGGAAATTTTCTAAAGAAATTTCTTATAGAAATATTTCTAAAGAAATTTCTAAAAGAAAATTTTCAAAAAAAAATCAAAAGAAAATTTTCCAAAGGAAATTTCCTAATGGAAATTTTCCAAAAAAAAATTATATTATTTTTAAAATTTTCATTGATAAAAATATTATGTTCTCTGTATAGATTTTAATTCTTGAAAATTTTTGAATTTAAATTAATTTTTGAATTTTCTATTAAAATTTTCATTTCTTTTAAAATCTTATGTTTTGAAACATTTTTTATTTAAAATTCAAATTTTAGAGACATTTTCCATTGAAATAAAATTTTTTTAAAAATTTTCTATTAAAGGAAAATTTTCTGATTTTTTTTTTTTTTTTGCAAATTACAAATTTTTATATTCAAATCGTTATAAATTATTTCGATTAGTTAACGCAATTTAATTAATCGTTTATTTCATATCTTTTCTACTTGTGCTCTCAACTTAATTTATTATCTAAGAATTATAAATAAATTACAAATAAAAAAGCAATAAAGTAAAACAAGTTACGAAAAAAATTAAAAAAAAAATATTTATTTATAAAATATTTTTTTCAAAATTAATTTAATTAAAAAAAAAAACTCTTAAATGAATCAAGAAAATTAAAATATTATAAAATTTAGATTATAAAGTTTGTTGAAGAAATGTTTGTTTGTATGTTTATTGAACATATGTGTATGTTGGCATAGATGTATGCGTAAGTGTGTTTGTTGTTAGATATGGTGACCCACTAACCTACTTTTTCAACGAAATGTGAAGCTTGCTTATTTTGTTTCTGTGTTTCCTCTCTCTCTCTCTCGTCTCTTCTTCTATATATTTCAACAAAAAAAAATATTTATTTACATTTTTGTTGTTGCTTTTGCTATTAAAAAGCAGCTACTGCTAAGCTGACAGCAGCTCTATAATAATTATAACAACAACAAATTATATAAACAAAAAAAATAACACACGCACGCATTTTCATACGTATGTATGAACGAACGTACGTACGTACACGCATAAATAAAAACTTAATCATTAAGAGACAGACAAACAGACAGCAAAACAAAAATATCAGTAGTTAATTTTTTATAGTTTACGCACAAAATTTTAGTTTATTTTTACTCTACAAATAGAGTTTCTTAAATAAAGACAAAGAGAGAGAGAGAGAGAGTGCAAAGAAACATTAAATATTTCCTAGCGGGTGGTGGTGTGTTTTGTTTACTTTATTTAAATTAAAACACTTGAAAAAACACACACTGTTAACTTAATTCTCTCTCGCTCTCTCTCTTTGTTAAAAGAAATACCTCAAGTTAAATTATATTAAACCCTCCTTTGGCATACAAATGAAATCTCATAATTTTCTCAGTCTCTCTCATTTCAAAATGTTTTACATTACTCAATATATAACAAACACACGTACTTGTATAACAGTGCTTTATTATTATTACACTCATATCCACCACAATATTTACCAACAACTACAAGAGCGTATGAGTAATATTTTTTGTATATGCACAATAAAAAAGTAAAACCATGCAAGAGTGAGAGAGAAAAATAGCGGCATTTTTTCTTTATGGGAAAAAAAAGCATTAAACAGTGTTGAAATAATATGCGTGTGTAAAATGCGTGTGTTCTCAATAACAGAGTAACCGTTTCAAGGGGAAAATAAAGAATTAAAGGGGATTTTTTTAATAAATGAATTTGAAGTAATTTTAAAAGGAAATTGAGAAATTGTTTTCACAAAATGAAAAGGAAATAAAATAAATAATAAAAAATTTAATAAAATAAATAAAAACGAAAATCTTTTACATTAAAACTCCAAGTACCCAAGTATTAATTGATTTATTTTTTGTCAACGACTTTTGAACAATGACACATTTTAAGGATATTCCAGAGATGTTTTCTAAGTGATTTGTAGGAAAGCAAATATTCTTAGGAGAAGGAGAAGGCGAGGACCTGCTGGCAGGATAAAATTTCTTTATAGTATTTTAACTTTAAATCGCTTGATTTACTCCAAGACAGAGTGAATTGTGTCTTGCTATTTTTATAGGTTTCCGAAACAAATGTGTCTTTTCATAGAGGAAGCACTTGTAAATGCTTTCCTTAGTAGGGTGTGGGCATGATTTACTGTATTATAACTTAAACTTGCTTGAGTTATACGAAGTATGATTTTCTATTTTTCTATTCTCTATACATTTCTGTGACAAATGTTTTATACTGTCTGTAGTGGTTTCTATGGTTAATTTACAGAGGGCGCTGTTCATAAGTGATTTGTAAGTGTTAATTAAACTCACTAGACTTCTTTGGAGACAGATCGAATTAAGGACTGAGATCGAAAAATTCTCTAAATACGTTTTTTGTTCAGAATTTAAACCAAAATATTATTTGGTAAAGTTACCATTGAAAACTTTGTCAGTTATTATGTTTCAAACTTATTAAAGCCAACTTGGACCTACAAAAAGTGGGCTAAGCATTCACAGGTCTGCCGTCAAACTGTTTTCAATGTACTGTACTGGAAGAATTTTTCCGTTGATAGAAAACCTGGTTCAGGTAGAAGAAATGGTCCGCAATTTAAAAAAGAGTTCCCAACAAATCCGTTAAGAAAGAGCCAAGTTAGCTCAGAGCTCAGCCTATTTGTTACGAAATGTAAAAGCTAATGCAAGTTTAAAGACATACAAGACCGCAAAAAGTTCCTGACAGGAACGCTGGTTAAAAATTTAAAGGACAAAAAACAGAGTACGGAAATTGAAGATAAGTTTTCCAAAAAATTTTCTTGTTGCATGACGGATGACAAATTCTTTGTTCCTTCAGATTTATGTTGCTGGTGCTTAAGGGAATGTTGAAGAAAAGCTTAGGAACCTAAAGCCGACAAACTGTCCCAAAAAGTCCCAAGTTCTAAGCAGTTGAAGCATGTCATACAAAAAAGGATGCTTCCACTCATTAGAATTCATATGTCCACTTTTTTGGCCTGACTTGATATCCTGTCACTATGCTGAACAAGCCCTTAAGTGCTGCAAGAACAAGACTGTGTTATTTGTGCCAAGACAAGCAAATCCTTTTGATTATCCAGAGCTAAGGCCAGTGAAGAGATTGGGCTGTTGTTGAAAAGAGAATTGAAGAGCACAAAAAAGGCATCCAAAAAGGTGGCAAATTTAAAAAGGAACAAAGTGACAGAAAGCACTTTAAAGCTGTTAATGGAAGAATTTTCTAAAAGTGTTAAAAAATTAAAACTGAAAATTAACTGATTTTGTCTTTAGTTGGTGAGTTTTCTTGGGCAGCCAATTGCTGTCGCTTTGAAACAAAATCGCAAGGAAGAGGTTACTCCAAAGGATATCAGTAGTGTGACAGGAGACTTAAGACTTGTAAAATCCGAACAAAGCGGAAATGAATGAATGAACACGAACATTTAAACCTTTTAATAATTACCAAAATCACATTATTTTCTCTAGCGGAGGAATCAGTGGATCACAATCCTTATATTAGAGTTTTAGTGGACCTATTCTGTCAAGCCTTGGATCTCTGGTTCCATTTTGTTAATTTCCTTAACTATTTCATAATCTTTAAAGTTTTCATATGTCCTGGAATTCCTTTTAAAGTTCCTTTCTTTATTCCTATTTATCTATCTTATGGCAACTCTGTAATTGAAAAATTACCTCATACCGACTCTTTGTAATATCAACTCTCTTACAAGTTATAAACTTTACTCTTTCTCTCACTCTCGCAAGCTCTCTTTAATTTACAAGACCAATAACAACAACAACGATAAACAAAGCGAAATAAAATTTCCATATTGTAATAATGCGTGACTACAACACACAATTGACTTATTTCTGGCTCTCATCCACATTGTTGTTGTTTTTTGTTGTAATTATTATTGTTGTTGTTGTTGTATTCCAATCATATTGAATTGAACAAAAATGTATTCGATTTTATTTAAATATAAATTAATTGTTTTACATTTATAACCTGGGACAACATGAAACAAATTTCGCCCCGTTTTGATTAAAAAACAACAATAACAAAAAGAAATAAAGCAAGTTACAGGGTTAAATTCGGCCGTGCCGAATTTTCTATACCCTTCAGCTTTGCTTATATGGATTTTTATTTTAAGCAACGGACTCAACAAGTAACGTTAAGTCCCTGCTTTCACCAAAAACAACACACGTACAAACATATAAGAATTATTATTAACTCGGCTATTTATGGGCCGATTTCGAAAATTTAAAAACCCAAAATTCAGGAAGAATATTAGCTATTTTTTTGCATTAAAATTTTCTCCATTGCTCCCATAGGAAGTTCAAAATAATGGAAACTGTATTTTTGCCTATAACTCGGAAACTAATGGATCGATTACTGGGATGTTATCAATTCAAAAATTCCCATAATTATTTTTAAACTGCTAGTATAAAAATTATGTCTTTTAACATTATTTTGCCTTGACATTGTTATTGTTTTCAATACTCAATCCAACAACAACAACCACAAGGGAAATAATAAATTGTTTATATCTCAGTTATTTATAAACCGATTGGAAAATTTTAAAAAATCAAAATTCAAAGAAAAAATTAGTAATTTTTCTGCATGACAACTGGGTCCATAGCTGGCCCAAGAGTGTCAGATTAGGTTTTTTAGGCCATATCTCGGAAAGTAATGGCCCAATTGAGTTTATGTCTTCAAATGAAAAATCCAGAAAAATATTTCTGATCCATTAGGAAAAAAATAAAATTTCTAGCATAAATAAAATGGCCGAAATCTCAAAAAAAAAATTATTTTAAACTTTATAAACAACAACACTAAATTTTTAATAAAGAAATTGACTATATCTCGCTGTTTTATGAACCGATTTTGACAAATGAAAAAGGAAAAAATTATAATCAATCAGTGTCATAACCAAGTCCATAGCTCTCTCACAGAGGGTTTCAAAAATATAGGAAAATATATGTTTTTGCCTATAACTCAGGAACTAATGGTCCGATTTATTTCATGTTTTCAGCCCATAAATCTGTTAAATTCATTGAAATCAATCTGTGAAAAAATTAAGTCTCTAAATCTTGTAGATTCTTTAAAAAATTAGGAAAAACCCGAAAAAGTTTGAGGTACTTTTAGTGTTTTGCTTATATCTCAGCCATTTATGAACCAAATTTCCCTGGAATTTTCTATAGTAAAATTCTTGAAAGCATTTCCAATTGTTTGTTATATATATATCGTATATATTAACTGTAGGTCGGCTGCATTAACTTGATTTCAATCTAAACACATGGACGGACGGACAGACATACGGATGGGCATAGCTCATACCGATCCAGAATATATATATTTTAATCGGTCTAAGTCGAAAATTATGGAAATTACAAACAGAATGACAAACTTATATATGTACTCTTCTGAATTAGTCAGTGAAGGGGTAAAATGGTGAAGGGTATAAAAAAGAAGAGGAAACTAAAGTAGAGGAAGAAGCCAGACAGCAACAACAACAACAACAAAATGTTAAAACATTTTTAAATGGTGAGAATTATTGAGGTTGGGAAACATTTGTTTGTTGTAGTTTTATTTAATTTTTATGGTTAACTGAAGTGTGTGTTTGATTTTGTCAGTGTTTTGTTTTGTGTGACTTATTAAAGTCATTCTCACGTACAGACTGAATATATAGAGCCCCCTTTTTGGAAACATAAATAAACAAACGTTGAAATATCAAGAAATATTATTTGAAGTTTAAATGATTTATGATGGCAATATCGAAAGAAAGAGAGTGAGAGAGAGCGAGGGGGAGAGAGAGGGGGGACAGGGTGAAGAGTAATTTAAAGTGAATAAAAGTCAATACGTGTAACACGGTTATTTTTTGTAGAGGCACAGTGGGCCTAAAGGCAAATAGTGAGGAATAATAAACCAACGACTTAAAGCGTTTTGAAATTGTGAAATTTAAATGCGATTTGTAACGGTTCCTTTTCAAATTATATATAAAATATGGTTCCAATAGGACACAGCTTAAAAAAAGCTATCTTATGATATATAATAGTGTTTTTTATCATTAACCCACTTGGAGACAAAATTCAGAAATCATAACAAAAGATTATCTCTCTCTCTCTTTTTTTTGGGGGGGGTAAATCCTCTTTGACTTCGCAATTTCAATTCTTCTACTGTTAGTTCGAAAGTTAAGAACAAGGATCATCTACATCTCCTTTTGAACTCCTCTCTTAACTTCTAGGAAAATCAACAGATTCCAAAGATTTTTCAGAATGACACATCTTTTTCTAGAATCAAGTCCAGTATTCCCTTCGGTTTGAAAGGAATTAAGGAATTTAAAAGTGTCCCTTTTGAGTGAGGAAACTAGTTTTTATGTCCATATGATTTCCATTAGCTAGTGGATCTGTTTTAGCCATCACTGACCATAATTTTCTAGAAGAATAAACTCCCATAAGATTCGTTCATCCCCGACTATTTTCCATTTTCGGAATTGCAAAGCGAATGTGTCTCCTCTATCTTTAGATCAATTCAACAACTGAAGATCCTTTCACTATACCATTACAGAGATGAAGATAAATCCCGAATAAAGTTCCATGAGATTCTATGATCCCCGACTATTTTTCTGTTTGGAATTTCGAATGTGATGCAGTATCTCCTTTATCCTTCAGATCAATTCAATAACCAAAGATTTTCTGATTATTTCATCAAAGAGCTGAAGATAAAGCCCGATTAAATAAATGCTGTGGCATTTGATTCGGATTACAATCGATTTGCAAATCCAAGAGTCCCCGAATCAAATAGGACATACAACAATCAATCATAATGAATTCGAATTCGCCTTCACTTTAATGTACAATGAAGTCCCATGAGACTTGGTTGTTCCATTTAATTTGGATTTCATTCAGTTTGGATTTGCAAATCGTTTGTAATCCATTTAGAATGATACTTCAGGTATTCGTTATTTAGTGTAACTGAAAATTTTCGAGGGATGTAAAATTCCCCGATTTTGTCTTCTTCTCGCTTGTCAGATTAAATCATCAAAGAGATGAAGATTGGTTCGAAGACTTTATAATCTTAATTTTTTTCTGGTTGTCACATTTGATTCGGATTTCATCCAGTTTGGAGTTGCAAATCGATTGGAATCATCAATTTTTGAACAAATTTCTCGTGTCTTTGAATAAACGAATTGTTATCTTGAAGAACAAGAGCGATTAAGACCTCATTGAACGAGTTAAAGGAGCTTCCACCGTTCTGAATTATTATCAAGCGCGAAGAAAGCCATAGATTACTCGTTTTTCTTCTTGAAAAAAATTTTAGTCGATCTAGTTCCAATCCAATTGAACGATATACTAAATCCCCTTAATTCTCTTTAAGAATTGAAAAGAAAGCGTTATCTCTCCTAATGAATTTTCCAATATGAATAATTTCACTTATCCTCCATAAGCAGATATTCAAAATCGGCATAGAACCAAGGATCATAACCAAGCGAAAGAGATACTGAATCTGAAGAAAAAAATATAGAATTAGATGCGACATTGGAATTCATTGATCTTTTTGGAAGAGAAAGAGGTTTATGCTAAATTTCCTTAACTGCCCAACCAACAGAAGAAAATATTTAATAACCCTTGATTTGGAAGTCTAAATAAGACTTCTTCCAGGACCTCCGATATGATCAATCATTCCAAAAAGTCTTAAACATTCGCAGTTCTTCCCACAAGATAGTAAAAAGATCTGTTGAAAAAGACAACGTTTTGTTTTCGACAAAGTAACTAGAGTTCCCCCACTCAAGATGGCTCACGATCCTTTATGATTAAAGGATCCTAATTCGAATATGGAACTATTAACAATTTTTTCAATACTAGAGAACAAAGGACTTGTTCACCATTTCCAAACTAATTCAAATCATTCTCAACCTCTCGATCTTCATTATGATCTGTTCAATGGATCGATTAACATTTGATCTTCCTAACAAAATTATCGGAGATCCCAACAAAACAGCTTGAAACATGGCATGTTAAGAGATAAGAACTAAGTCCTCCGCTTAGAATGTCTCTCTTTCTCATTTATGATCGTGTAAATGTGTTTGGATCTGTTTAAAGGGTCATAGTTCCAATAGTGAAGTATTATCAATTTCTGTTCTGCCTTCTCTCAGAGAAGATTCTTGAGAACAAATAAGGTTGACCAGAATCTCCACCCAAAGATCGTACATCCTTATGATCTCCACGATGATCTATACTTCTGTCAGTTTCTCTTTCCTGGGGAAAAACTTCTGCTTTATGCTACAGTTGGTGAATTAACAATCTTTAGCGTGTTCCGGATCAGAGATCCAATTGCTGTGGACTCCATGAAGTCTATAATGATGAATCAGTATTTTTTTTAATATTCTTCACTTTTCTCTCCCCACTGTTCTCTACATTTTCTTTCAACCAATAAAAACAACAACAACAACCACGACTTCTTGAAAACCGCGTTAATAAGTGCGTACAAATTCGTTTCACGATCATTATTTATTTCTCATTATTATTGTTGTTGTTGTTGTTGCGTTTTTTATATTTTATTTTACGATTTGCGCAATACAACAACGAAATATAAATCACGCACTTTCGATTTCATTGTAATAAATTTGTATTTCTGCTTCTTCTTCTTCATATCGCTTTTTTTGTTAAACTGCCGTTGCTGCTGCTGTTTTAACAAAAAGTGCGTGGAATATGGCGTAATTTTTATTTTTGTTGCTTTTTTCACTTTTAATGATTAAAATTAGAGTCTTTTCGTTTTGATTTTGAACAATTTGTTAAAACAATTGATGATTTGTTGTTGTTGTTGTTGTAGTTGTTGTTTTTTTTATTATTTTGACGACACTTAAAATTGTGATTGTTAATTGTGAAAAAAATGTGGGGGGGGAGGAAATATTAAGCAATAACGATCATAAAACAATAAGAAAACAGGTGTTTCGTGAAATAGTTTTTTTTAATTAGATTTTGAACTAAAATATGGCAACACTTTAATTTTACTTGGTCGGAATCCCAATTTCCAAGACGGAAAGCTCAGAATCTAATATAAAGTATCCTGTCTTCGTGGTGAGTCTTAGAAACCACCATGATTATCCCTAAACTACTGATTACAGAGAAAAACCAGGGTGAACTAGAACCTTCTCAGTGCTGAAACTTCAATTCATACTCCAATTGACAGCAATCAAAAAAAATCTTTAGGAATTGTATCCTAATTGCAAGCTGTTAGTTTGAAATCCCACAGTTCCCATCGTAGAAGAAACTTCAATGTTTTAGCTGGGAAATCACAAATAACTTATCAGTTCCAAAGTTTAAAATTCATCAATTCCAAAGATCTTCCCGTCAAAGAATGTGCTTCAATGATTTAGCTGAGGAACTGTAAATAACTCATCAATTCCGAAGATTTTCAAGGCGCAGAAGGAGCTCTAATAACTCATAAATTGTAAACACCTCCCCGTCGTAGAAGGAGCTTCAATATTTTATCTGTGGAACTATAAATAACTCATCAATTCCAAAGATCTTACCGTCGTAAAAGAAGCTTCAATATTTTAGCTGGGAAACCACTAATAACTTATCAATTCCATAGCTTGAAATTCATCAATTCCAAAGATCTTCCCGTCAAAGAATGTGCTTAAACGCTTTAGCTGAGGAACTGTAAATAACTCATCAATTCCGAAGATTTTCAAGGCGCAGAAGGAGCTCTAATAACTCATAAATTGTAAACACCTCCCTGTCGTTGAAGGAGCTACAATGTTTTAGCTGAGAAACTACAAATAACTTATCAGTTCCATAGCTTGAAATTCATCAATTCCAAAGATCTTCCCGTCGTAGAATATCTTTTAATGTTTTAGCTGAGGATCTGCAAATAACTCAACAGTTCCGAAGATTTTCTAATCGCAAGAGGAGCTTCAATAACTCATCATTTGCAAGCATCTCCCCGTCGTGGAAAAAGCTTCAATGTTTTAGCTCATCAATGCCGAAGATTTTCTAATCGCAGGAGGAGCTTCAATAACTCATCATTTGCAAGCACCTCCCCGTCGTAGAAGAAGCTTCAATGTTTTAGCTGAGAAACTACAAACAACTTATCAGTTCCACAGCTTGAAATTCATCAATTCCAAAGATCTTCCCGTCATAGAATGTGCTTCAAATGCAAATAACTCATCAATTCCGAAGATTTTCTAATCGCAAGAGGAGCTTCAATAACTCATCATTTGCAAGCATCAATATTTTAGCTGTGGAACTATAAATAACTCATCAATTCCAAAGATCTTACCGTCGTAAAAGAAGCTTCAATATTTTAGCTGGGAAACCACTAATAACTTATCAATTCCATAGCTTGAAATTCATCAATTCCAAAATCTTCCCGTCAAAGAATGTGCTACAATGATTTAGCTGAGGAACTGCAAATAACTCATCAGTTCCGAAGATTTTCTAGTCGCAGAAGGAGCTTCATTAACTCATCATTTGCAAACACCTCCCCGTCGCTGAAGGAGCTTCAATATTTTATCAATTCCAAAGATCTTCCCGTCATAGAATGTGCTTCAATGCTTTAGCTGAGGAACTGCAAATAACTCATCAGTTCCGAAGATTTTCTAATAGCAGAAGGAGCTCCAATGATTCATAAATTCTAAACACCTCCCCGTCGTAGAAAAAGCTTCCATGTTTTAGCTGTGGAACTATAAATTAACTCATGAATTCCAAAGATCTTCCCGTCCAAGAATGTGCTTCAATGTTTTAGCTGAGGAACTGCAAATAACTCATCAGTTCCAAAGATTTTCTAATCACAGGAGCTTCAATAACTCATCAATTCCAAACACCTTCCCGTTGTTGAAGGAGCTTAAATATTTTATAAATTCCAAAGATCTTCTCGTCGTAGAAAAAGTTTCAATGTTTTAGTTGAAAGCTAAAAATTACTTTTCGATTCCAAACATATTCCCATCATAGAAGGAGCTTCAATGTTTAAATTAGGGAACTGCAAATAAGTAACTCATTAATTCCCAAGATTTTTCCGTCGTAGATGAAGTTTTCAGTGTTTTAGCTCTTGAACCACAAATTACTCATACAATTTCCAAGAATTTTCCGTCGTTGAAAGAGCTTCAATGTTTTATTCGAATCCTAAGATGAAGAAGCTTAGGAGAAGTTAGGGGAATCATACATAACTCATCCATTCCAAAGCACTTCCGGTTAAGAAGAAGCAGAAATGTTTTATTCGTAACATAAACTAAATCCCATACCACTGAAGAAGCAGAAGCTGCCAGTTTTACTCGATATTCCTGCGACCCTGCGAATCTCGTAAAAATGAGCTTTAATGTTTTATTAAAATCTTAAGAAGAATCTCATACCACACAGTTGAATGGTGGAGGGACTCTAGGAAACCACCGCAATTATTTGACAGACCCTCTCTTGAGGAATCTTTCACATGTTTCTAAAACAGCTGGTGATCGTTCATTGGAAGAACCTTAAGGAATAGCATTCGCATGGGAAACAGCTAAAACCCAAATAATTGACCAAGGAATTTTTTCAGCGATTCACTCACACTTCCCCATTTCTAGAAGATTAACAATATTTTACATTTCAAAGGGGCGTCGAGGATGATTAATGTCTACACAATTAAACGATAATTATTTCTAAAGCAAAAGATGGTTCTTAAAGAAGAAAGGATGTTAGAATTGATGGAGAAAAACCGAATCGAAACCACAAAATGCGAAAAAGATCTTTCATTACCGGCAACGAAAACGAAGTTTTAAGAAATTCTCCAAAATTTCATACAAATAACTGGAATTCAGTCATTTCTAAATTAAATACACGGGAAGTCATTGTGACTTGTAGAATGATGAGACAATCTGGAATAGAATGTTAATGTTCTGGCTTTAACTCCCCCTCATTACAAATGTTCAGGAGGATTTTCAGTATATGAAGAAGAGCACCGTTCCAGTTGGAGTCCCTCACACTTCTTTGAAGAAATCAATTTTTGAAGCCCCGAAAAGTTCCTAATATTTTGGAGAATTTTTAAGGGCGAATAAAGGAAGCCAAAATCAACCTCGAGAAGTTACAAATATGAGAGGACTTGAGCTCGCTAGTTTTAGTGAAAAGAATAACTGATTAAGAATTATTTGCTCTTAAGAGATTCTTTACCGAGTGGAAGTAGCTGTTGTTGCAGACCTTCCCCCATACAGCCACGACAAAAAGACACCACAGTCTTAGTCCTGAGAAATTTAAAGCCATCTAGGATGATGACTTTCATATTTCCAAGGAAACTTTGAAAATCATCCTTCGGATGACAGAAGGAGTTTGCGATATGTTTTCAAGAAACCATGGACTCTTGTTGAAAGGAAAATCTTTATTGAAATTTGCCCTTATTCGAGAGCCTCAGATTTTTTAGTGAAATAGTTTGCATTCTGAGCAACATATACCTTCGTACGATAGAGATGTGGGGTGGAGTTCGTGAAGCTCTTTGAAAAACTGCAACTAAGTGCTTACGATTCTCAGTGAAATAGTCGGCATTCTACAAATCAAGTGGTTACCTGAGAATATGCTCCTTCATAAAGCCTTTTAAAGCGGCCCTTAAATTATTTTCTTACATAAAATAATTTCACTTTCAGTTTTAGTCACGTGTTTTATGACACTTTTCATCTTAAAGTGAAAAAGAAAACCGTTAAAGATTTTTTTTATTTTCCTTTGAAATATTTCACATAACAAACAAAACGTCATCTTCATCTTCAACACCAGCAGCGTTTACATGACACTGGAGAGGTGAAGGCGGCACGAATTGGTGAATCAGACAGTCAGTCAAGCAAAATTGATGTTTCCTTAACAAAATTTGTGAATTGGAAAGAAAGAAAAAAATATATATTTTTTTTGCGCAAAAATGTGAATAAAAGATTACAGCAACAACAAGAGAAGGTGGTATAGGGTTTTTCCTATTTCTGTTGCTGCTTCTTCTTCTTCTTCTTCTTGGTATTGTAATACTTGCAACAGTGCTTTTTTTTCAAATACTATAATTTTTTTGCTTTTGTTTTTTATGATTTGTAGGTGACCCAAATTCACTTTAGTAGTACTTTGACCCAGTTTTTTAGTTTATATTTTATAAATACAAAATATTTTTATTTTTATTATTAATTTTTTCTTCTTCTTCTTCACAGTTTCTTATTTCATTAAAATTTTTAATGGTCTTTTTGTTAAGATTTAAAATTGTTTTATTATAAATAAAAATTATTTAAATAAAAAGTCCTTTAAAGTGGCAAAAAAAGTATTTAATCCTCCATCGCACAGTGTTTCAAATGAAAATAAAATAATAAAAAACTGTAAATTTTGAACTGTTAGTCCGCTATAAATAGAATTTCACGTAGTGATAGTAGAAGTGTAGGCGAGTTTAAGTTTAGGCCACAAAGTCCAAATGAAGCTCGGTCCAGAGGTTCCCAAAATTGTTCAAAAAAAATATTTAAAAACAATTCAGATTTTTTATATCTAAACCGATGGCTCCATTTTATTATTGACTTGTCACCATCATCGTGGCCACTCCATATCTTGAAGAATTATAAAAATACAAAGAGTAATTGACTCCTTTTGAATTTCTTCTGATCAAGAGATTATTGATTCCAAGATCAAGTTTACAACAACAACCTCTGGAACTCTGTCATAATCGCAGTGTTTCTCATAATCGCGATTAGAGGAAGCTGTGGATAAAGTCGCCATCTTGAATTTAAAAAAAAATGACATACAATTAAGTTTACAACAACAACTTTAGGAACTCTCCTAGTGCCTTTTGAGCGATTAAAGTAAGCTGTGGATAAAGTCGCCATCTTGAATTTCCAAAAAACGCCATACATTCAAGAGATTATTGATTCCAAGATCAAGTTTACAACAACAACCTCAGGAAACTCTCTCATAACTCGCAGTGTCTCTCATAACCGCGACTAGAGGAAGCTGTGGATAAAGTCGCCATCTTGAATTTCAAAAAAAAAAAAAAAAAAAAAATGACACACAATCAAGTTTACAACAACAACAACCTTAGGAACTCTCCCAGTGCCTTTTGAGCGTTTAGAGGAAGCTGTGGATAAAGTCGCAATCTTGAATTTTCAGAATAAAATGACACACAGTCAAGAGATTATTGATTCCAAGCTCAAGTTTACAACAACAACGTCAGGAACTCTCTTATAATCGCAGTGTCTCTCATAATCGCGACTAGAGGAAGCTGTGGATAAAACCGCCATCTTGAATTTTCAACAATCCTTTTCAAATCTTGTGTCAATGGTAACAATTCAGATTTCCCTACAACAATTGGATCTCCGTTCCGGAATGAGCCAAAGATTCCATTCGGCCAAAGATTTTGCATACAACAACAGCTGTATCAAACGAAAATTCTTTCCCCATGAAAGAATTAACAGATATAGCCGAGATGTTGCTAGAACAACAACAACAACAATCCAGATTTCCATTATTTTCTGGAACTTAGATATATTCCAACAAACACCGGGGTAATATTCCAATCGTTTGAAGTACTGGAAAGTCATGGATTTATCCGAATAAATATTGTCACTGAAAAACGTGAAGTCCCCCTTTTGAACTACTTTAGATAATAAGATTTTTTTGAAGGTCATAATTAACACAGTCGGGATATCGAAAGTCGAAATTTTTTAAGATCAAACGATCGTTTTTAAAATGTCCATTTTCAAGAACTTAAATGAATACTGAAGGAATTATTTCAATAGTTGAAGTTACTGGAAAGTTACTGTCTATTTTGAAGATATATTACAATAGAAGGCCAGGGAATCTTTCATACTATTTAAGAGGTTAAGTGTGGTCCAGATCTGAAAGTTTGAATTTTTTCTTTAAGATCAAATCCTGAAGGTATAAGTAATTTAGAGAATTTTTAGAACGGGTGAAGGAAGCAGCTATTGCTGACGTCCTTACGGAGGATACCACAATCTCAAGCGTTCACCAAATTTTGAGAAGTTGGAAGTAGCAAAGTGTAACTTCCAAGGCATCAACAACCTCCCGATAATAGAAATGTGAGAAGTATTGCACTCAATAAAAACAACTCTCCGCAATTAAGAAGATTGTTTTGTTTTATGAAGTGGAAGAAGCGATTGTTGAATTTCAGTGCAGAAATGTAGACGAATTTAAGTTAAGTCACCAAGTTTGGAAAGATGAAAATCTTTCAAATCGGTTTAGTTATAAGAAAACTGGAACGTTTTAAATATTTTTATAACGCGGAGGTGTCTAAATTTGGGAATCTGTGGACTGACGCGCCTTTAAGTCCACAAAGTCCGAAGTCCAAAATTTAAAGTTCATCTACACTTCTACTATCACTATGTGAAATTTCATTAAAATCGGACGAGCCGTTCGGAAGTTGCAGTTATATTTCCATTTCATTTCTCAATTTGAAACACTGTGTATCACTACGAGCGGTGAAGAGAGTATATTAACTTTTTCATACCGTGTGTAACGCAAAGAAGGAATCATCTTAAACTTCATTATGTATAGATATATATTCTTGCATGAAAATCAAAATCTGAGACAATTAAACTATGTCCGGCTGTCTGTCTGTTCGTTTGTATGTCCGTCCGTCTGTCTGTTCGTCTGTCTCACTGTCTGTCTATCCGTTTGTCTGTCTGTTGTTGGCACACTCACACTCACAATTATCAAAAGAGCTCAATGAAATTTGGCCTGAGTATTTGTTATAGACCTAAGAACATTACTTTATGAAACCAGGAAAATCGTTTTAATATATTAAAAGATATAGACCGATATCTGAGACAACCTCTAAATTCAAGCAAAAAACTTTTCTTAAATTTTTTCAATTATAAATCAACAAATTAGAATGAAATTGCGTTATTATAATAAACTATAAGTACGTACTTCATTATCATTCCAATAATGATCAAAATCGGTTCAGTTAAAAGAAAAA